>JASTWF010000046.1:2155650-2396072 GCA_030390025.1 Squalus acanthias
ACTGACAGAGACACTGACTGACAGAGACACTGACTGATAGAGACACTGACTGACAGAGACACTGACTGATAGAGACACTGACTGACAGAGACACTGACTAACAGAGACATTGACTGATCGAGACACTGACTAACAGAGACATTGACTGATAGAGACACAGACCGACAGAGACACTGACTGATAGAGACACTGACTGATAGAGACACTGACTGACAGAGACAATGACTGATAGAGACACTGACTGATAGAGACACTGACTGATTGAGTCATTGACTGATAGAGACACAGACTGACAGAGACACTGACTGATTGAGACACTGACTGATAGAGACACTGACTGACAGAGACACTGACTGATAGAGACACTGACTGATAGAGACACTGACTGATAGAGACACTGACTAACAGAGACATTGACTGATAGAGACACAGACCGACAGAGACACTGGCTGACATAGACACAGACTGAAAGAGACACTGACTGATAGAGACACAGACTGAAAGAAACACTGACTGAAAGAGACACTGACTGACAGAGACACTGACTGACAGAGACACTGACTGACAGAGACACTGACTGACAGAGACACTGACTACAGAGACACTGACTGACAGAGACACCAGACTGAAGAGAACACTGACTGACAGTAACACTGACTGACAGAGACACTGACTGACAGAGACACTGACTGACAGACACTGACTGAAGAGACACTGACTGACAGAGACACTGACTGATAGAGACACTGACTGATAGAGACACTGACTGATAGAGACACTGACTGATAGAGACACTGACTGACAGAGACACTGACTGATAGAGACACAGACTGACAGAGAGACTGACTGATTGAGACACTGACTGATAGAGACACTGACTGAACAAGACACTGACTGAAAGAGACACTGACTGAAGAGACACTGACTGATAGAGACACTGACTGACAGAGACACTGACTGATAGAGACACTGACTGAAAGAGACACTGACTGACAGAGACACTGACTGATAGAGACACTGACTGACAGAGACACTGACTGAAAGAGACACTGATGACAGAGACACAGACGACAGAGAAACAGACTGATAGAGACACTTACTGACAGAGACACTGACTGACAGAGACACTGACTGATAGAAACCGTGACTGAAAGAGACACTGACTGATAGAGACACTGACTGATAGACACACTATCTGATAGAGACGCTGACTGATAGAGACACAGACTGACAAAGACACTCACTGATAGACACACTATCTGAAGAGACACTGAGTGACAGAGACACTGACTGGTAGAGACACGGACTGAAAGAGACACTGACTGATAGAGATAATGAATGACAGACACTGACGGATAGAGACACTGACTGATAGAGACACTGACTGACAGAGACACTGTCTGATAGAGACACTGACTAACAGAGACATTGACAGATAGAGACACTGACTAACAGAGACATTGACTGACAGAGACACAGACCGACAGAGACACTGACTGACAGAGAGACTGACTGACAGACACACATACTGAAAGAGACACTGACTGATAGAGACACTGACTGATAGAGACACTGACTAACAGTGACATTGACTGATAGAGACACAGACCGACAGAGACACTGGCTGACATAGACACAGACTGAAAGAGACATTGACTGATAGAGACACTGACTGACAGAGACACAGACTGACAGAGACACTGACTGACAGAGACACTGACTGAAAGAGACACTGACTGATAGAGACACTGACTGATAGAGACACTGACTGACAGAGACACTGACTGATAGAGACACTGACTGAAAGAGACACTGACTGATAGAGACACTGACTGATAGAGACACTGACTGATAGAGACACTGACTGACAGAGACACTGACTGATAGAGACACTGACTGATAGAGACACTGACTGAGAGAGACACTGACTGACAGAGACACTGACTGACAGAGACACTGACTGACAGAGAAACTGACTGACAGAAACACTGACTGACAGAGACACTGACTGATAGAGACACTGACTGACAGAGACCCTGATTGTTAGACACACAGACTGAAAGAGACACTGACTGACAGAGACATTAACTTATACATACAATGACTGACAGACACACTGACTGATAGAGACGCTGACTGATAGAGACACTGACTGACAGAGACACTGATTGAAAGAAACACTGACTGACAGAGACACTGACTGATAGAGACACAGACTGACAGAGACACTGACTGACAGAGACACTGACTGACAGAGATACTGACTGATAGAGACACTGACTGATAGAGACACTGACTGACATTCACTGACTGATAGAACACTGACTGACAGAGACACTAACTTATAGATACAATGAATGACAGACACACTGACTGATAGAGACACTGATTGAACGAGACACTGACTGACACGACACTGACTGATAGAGACACTGACTGAGAGAGATACTGACTGATAGAGACACTGACTGACAGAGACACTGACTGATAGAGACACTGACTGACAGTGATACTGACTGATAGAGACACTGACTGACAGAGACACTGACTGATAGAGACACTGACTGATAGAAACACTGACTGAAAATGACACTGACTGATGGAAACACTGACTGATAGAGACACTGACTGACAGAGACACTGACTGACAGAGACACTGACTGACAGAGACACTGACTGATAGAACCACTGACTGATAGAGACACTGACTGACAGAGACACTGACTGACAGAGACACTGACTGACAGAGACACTGACTGATAGAAACAGTGACTGAAAGAGACACTGACTGATAGAGACACTGATTGACAGAGACACTGACTGACAGACACTGACTGACAGACACTGACTGACAGATACACTGACTGACAGAGACACAGACTGATAGAGAAACTGACTGACAGAGACACAGACTGACAAAGACAGTCACTGATAGACACACTGTCTGATAGAGACACTGAGTGACAGAGACACTGACTGACAGAGACACTGACTGGTAGAGACACGGACTGAAAGAGACACTGACTGATAGAGACACTGACTGACAGAGACACAGACTGATAGAGACACTGACTGACAGAGACATTGACTGATAGAGACACTGACTGGTAGAGACTCTGTCTGACAGAGACACTCACTGATAGACACACTATCTGATAGAGACACTGAGTGACAGAGACACTGACTGACAGAGGCACTGACTGGCAGAGACACGGACTGAAAGAGACACTGACTGACAGAGACACTGACTGACAGAGACACTGACTGATAGAGACACTGACTGACAGAGACACTGACTGACAGAGACTCTGACTGACAGAGACACTGACTGATAGAGACACTGATGGATAGAGACACTGACTGATAGAGACACTGACTGACAGAGACACTGACTGATAGAGACACTGACTGATAGAGACACTGACTGACAGAGACACTCACTGATAGAGACACTCGCTGATAGAGACACTCACTGACAGAGACACTGACTGACAGACACACTGACTGACAGAGACACTGACTGATAGAGAAACTGAATGAAAGACACTGACTGATAGAGACACTGACTGATAGAGACACTGACTGATAGAGACACTGACTGATAGAGACT
Organism: Squalus acanthias; assembly: GCA_030390025.1. NCBI lineage: Eukaryota > Metazoa > Chordata > Chondrichthyes > Squaliformes > Squalidae > Squalus > Squalus acanthias. Next base: position 2,159,261 of record JASTWF010000046.1, read on the forward strand.
CTGACTGACAGAGACAATGATTGACAGAGACACTGATTGATAGAGACACTGACTGACAGAGACACTGACTGATAGAGACACTGACTGACAGAGACACTGACTGACAGAGACACTGACTGAGAGACACACAGTCTGAAAGAGACACTGACTGACAGAGACACTGACTGATAGAGACACTGATTGGTAGAGACACTGACTGAAAGAGACACTGACTGACAGAGACACTGACTGATAGAGACACTGACTGAAAGAGACACTGACTGATAGAGACACTGACTGACAGAGACACAGACTGATAGAGACACTGACTGGTCGATACACTGACTGATAGAGACACTGACTGATAGAGACACTGACTGGTAGAGACACTGACTGACAGAGACAATCACTGATAGACACACTATCTGATAGAGACACTGAGTGACAGAGACACTGACTGACAGAGACACTGACTGGCAGTGACACGGACCGAAAGAGACACTGACTGACAGAGACACTGACTGACAGAGACACTGACTGACAGACACTGACTGACAGACACTGACTGTCAGATACACTGACTGACAGAGACACTGACTGACAGAGACATTGACTGATAGAGAAACTGACTGATAGAGACACTCGCTGATAGAGACACTCACTGACAGAGACACTGACTGACAGACACACTGACTGACAGAGACACTGACTGATAGACACTGAATGAAAGACACTGACTGATAGAGACACTGACTGATAGAGACACTGATTGAACGAGACACTGACTGATAGAGACTCTGACTGACAGAGACAATGATTGACAGAGACACTGATTGATAGGGACACTGACTGACAGAGACACTGACTGATAGAGACACTGACTGACAGAGACACTGACTGACAGAGACACTGACTGAGAGACACACAGTCTGAAAGAGACACTGACTGATAGAGACACTGACTGACAGAGACACAGACTGATAGAGACACTGATTGGTAGATACGCTGACTGATAGAGACACTGACTGAGAGAGACACTGACTGATAGAGACACTGACTAACAGAGACATTGACTGATAGAGACACAGACCGACAGAGACACTGACTGCTTGAGACACTGACTGACAGAGACACTGACTGAAAGAAACACTGACTGAAAGAGACACTGACTGACAGAGACACTGACTGACAGAAACACTGACTGACAGAGACACAGACTGACAGAGAAACTGACTGACAGAAAAACTGACTGACAGAAACACTGACTGAGAGAGACACTGACTGATAGAGACACTGACTGACAGAGACACTGACTGAAAGAAACACTGACTGAAAGAGACACTGACTGACAGAGACACTGACTGACAGAAACACTGACTGACAGAGACACAGACTGACAGAGAAACTGACTGACAGAGACACTGATTGACAGAGACACTGACTGATAGAGACACTGACTGACAGAGACACTGACTGACAGAGACACTGACTGATAGAGACACTGACTGAAGAGACACTGACTGACAGAGACACTGACTGATAGAGACACTGACTGACAGAGACACTGACTGATAGAGACACTGACTGATAGAGACACTGACTGACAGAGACACTGACTGACAGAGACACTGACTGATAGAGACACTGACTGACAGAGACACTGACTGATAGAGACACTGACTGAAAGAGACACTGACTGACAGAGACACTGACTGATAGAGACACTGACTGACAGAGACACTGACTGAAAGAGACACTGACTGACAGAGACACTGACTGAAAGAGACACTGACTGACAGAGACACTGACTGACAGAGACACTGACTGATAGAGACACTGACTGACAGAGACACTGACTGACAGAGACACTGACTGATAGAGACACTGACTGACAGAGACACTGACTGATAGAGACACTGACTGAAAGAGACACTGACTGACCACGACACTGACTGATAGAGACACTGACTGACAGAGATACTGACTGATAGAGACACTGACTGACAGTGATACTGACTGATAGAGACACTGACTGACTGAGACACTGACTGACAGAGACACTGACTGATAGAAACACTGACTGAAATAGGCACTGACTGACAGAGACACTGAGTGACAGAGACACTGACTGATAGAGATCCTGAGTGACAGAGACACTGACTGACAGACACTGACTGACAGACACTGACTGAAAGAGACACTGACTGATAGAGACACTGATTGACAGAGACACTGACTAATAGAGACAATGACTGACATAGACACTGATTGAACGAGACACTGACTGACCGCGACACTGACTGAAAGAGACACTGACTGACAGAGACACTGACTGAAAGAGACACTGATGACAGAGACACAGACGACAGAGACACAGACTGATAGAGACACTGACTGATAGAGACACTGACTGATAGAAACAGTGACTGAAAGAGACACTGACTGATAGAGACACTGACTGATAGACACACTATCTGATAGAGACGCTGACTGATAGAGACACAGACTGACAAAGACACTCACTGATAGACACACTATCTGATAGAGACACTGAGTGACAGAGACACTGACTGACAGAGACACTGACTGGTAGAGACACGGACTGAAAGAGACACTGACTGATAGAGACACTGACTGACAGAGACACTGACTGACAGACACTGACTGACAGACACTGACTGACAGATACACTGACTGACAGAGACACAGACTGATAGAGAAACTGACTGATAGAGACACTGACTGACAGAGACATTGACTGATAGAGACACTGACTGGTAGAGACACTGACTGACAGAGACACTCACTGATAGACACACTATCTGATAGAGACACTGACTGACAGACACTGACTGACAGACACTGACTGACAGACACTGACTGTCAGATACACTGACTGACAGAGACACTGACTGACAGAGACATTGACTGATAGAGAAACTGACTGATAGAGACACTGACTGACAGAGACACTGACTGAGAGTCACAGAGTCTGAAAGAGACACTGACTGACAGAGACACTGACTGAGAGACACACAGTCTGAAAGAGACACTGACTGACAGAGACACTGGCTGATAGAGACACTGACTGACAGAGACACTGACAGAGAGAGACACTGACTGACAGATCACTGACTGACAGATACACTGACAAAGAGAGACAATAACTGACGGAGACACTGACTGACAGAGACACTGATTGAACGAGTCACTGACTGACCGCGACACTGAATGATAGAGACACTGACTGACAGAGGTACTGACTGACAGAGACACTGACTGAGAGACACACAGTCTGAAAGAGACACTGACTGACAGAGACACTGGCTGATAGAGACACTAACTGACAGAGACACTGACAGAGAGAGACACTGACTGACAGAACACTGACTGACAGATACACTGACAAAGAGAGACAATAACTGACGGAGACACTGACTGACAGAGACACTGATTGAACGAGTCACTGACTGACCGCGATACTGAATGATAGAGACATTGACTGACGGAGACACTGACTGACAGACACACTTTCTGATAGAGACACTGACTGATAGAGACACTGACTGACAGAGACACTGACTGATAGAGACACTGACTGACAGAGACACTGAGTGACAGAGACACTGACTGAGAGACACACAGTCTGAAAGAGACACTGACTGACAGAGACACTGATTGATAGAGACACTGATTGGTAGAGACACTGACTGAAAGAGACACAGACTGACAGAGACACTGACTGACAGAGACACTGACTGAAAGAGACACTGACTGATAGAGACACCGAGTGACAGAGAATGACTGATAGAGACACTGACTGACAGAGACACTGACTGATAGAGAGACTGACTGATAGAGACACCGAGTGACAGAGACACTGACTGACAGAGACACTGACTGACAGAGACACTGACTGAAAGAGACACTGACTGATAGAGACACTGACTGATAGAGACACTGACTGACAGAGAAACTGACTGAGAGACACACAGTCTGAAAGAGACACTGACTGACAGAGACACTGACTGAGAGACACACAGTCTGAAAGAGACACTGACTGACAGAGACACTGGCTGATAGAGACACTGACTGACAGAGACACTGACTGATAGAGACACTGATTGAACGAGACACTGACTGACCACGACACTGACTGAAAGAGACAGTGACTGACAGAGACACTGACTGATAGAGACACTGACTGAAAGAGACACAGACTGATAGAGACACTGACTGGTAGATACACTGACTGATAGAGACACTGACTGACAGAGACACTGACTGAAAGAGACACTGACTGATAGAGACACTGACTGACAGAGACACTGACTGACAGAGACACTGACTGAGAGACAAACAGTCTGAAAGAGACACTGACTGAAGAGACACTGACTGAGAGACACACAGTCTGAAAGAGACACTGACTGACAGATACACTGACTGATAGAGACACCGATTGTCAGAGACACTGACTGACAGAGACACTGACTGACAGAGACACTCACTGATAGTGACACTCACTGACAGACACTGACTGACAGAGACACTGACTGACAGAGACACTGACTGATAGAGACACTGAACGACAGACACTGACTGCTAGAGTCACTGACTGATAGAGACACTGACTGATAGAGACACTGACTAACAGAGACATTGACTGATAGAGACACTGACTAACAGAGACATTGACTGATAGAGACACGGACCGACAGAGACACTGACTGACAGAGACACTGACTGATAGAGACACTGACTGACAGAGACACTGACTGAAAGAGACACTGACTGACAGAGACACTGACTGACAGAGACACTGACTGATAGAGACACTGACTGATAGAGACACTGACTGACAGAGACACTGACTGACAGAGACACTGAGTGACAGAGACACTGACTGATAGAGACACTGACTGATAGAGACACTGACTGAGAGAGAAACTGACTGATAGAGACACTGACTGACAGAGACACTGGCTGATAGAGACACTGACTGACAGAGACACTGACTGATAGAGACACTGACTGACAGAGACACTGACTGATAGAGACACTGATTGAACGAGACACTGACTGACCACGACACTGACTGAAAGAGACAGTGACTGACAGAGACACTGACTGACAGAGACACTGACTGAAAGAGACACTGACTGATAGAGACACTGACTGACAGAGACACTGACTGACAGAGACACTGACTGATAGAGACACTGACTGATAGAGACACTGACTGACAGAGACACTGACTGACAGAGAGACACACAGTCTGAAAGAGACACTGACTGAAGAGACACTGACTGAGAGACACACAGTCTGAAAGAGACACTGACTGACAGATACACTGACTGATCGAGACACCGATTGTCAGAGACACTGACTGACAGAGACACTGACTGACAGAGACTCTCACTGATAGTGACACTCACTGACAGACACTGACTGACAGAGACACTGACTGACAGAGACACTGACTGATAGAGACACTGAACGACAGACACTGACTGCTAGAGTCACTGACTGATAGAGACACTGACTGATAGAGACACTGACTAACAGAGACATTGACTGATAGAGACACTGACTAACAGAGACATTGACTGATAGAGACACAGACCGACAGAGACACTGACTGACAGAGACACTGACTGATAGAGACACTGACTGACAGAGACACTGACTGAAAGAGACACTGACTGACAGAGACACTGACTGATAGAGAGACTGACTGACAGACACACAGACTGAAAGAGACACTGACTGACAGAGACACTGACTGACAGACACACATACTGAAAGAGACACTGACTGATAGAGACACTGACTGATAGCGACACTGACTGATAGAGAGACTGACTGATAGAGACACCGAGTGACAGAGACACTGACTGACAGAGACACTGACTGACAGAGACACTGACTGAAAGAGACACTGACTGATAGAGACACTGACTGATAGAGACACTGACTGACAGAGACACTGACTGAGAGACACACAGTCTGAAAGAGACACTGACTGACAGAGACACTGACTGAGAGACACACAGTCTGAAAGAGACACTGACTGACAGAGACACTGGCTGATAGAGACACTGACTGACAGAGACACTGACACAGAGAGACACTGACTGACAGAACACTGACTGACAGATACACTGACAAAGAGAGACAATAACTGACGGAGACACTGACTGACAGAGACACTGATTGAACGAGACACTGACTGACCGCGACACTGAATGATAGAGACACTGACTGATAGAGACACTGACTGACAGAGACACTGACTGACAGAGACACTGACTGACAGAGACACTGACTGATAGAGACACTGACTGATACAGACACTGACTGACAGAGACACTGACTGACAGAGACACTGACTGATAGAGACACTGATTGAACGAGACACTGACTGACCACGACACTGACTGATAGAGACACTGACTGACAGAGACACTGACTGATAGAGACACTGACTGAAAGAGACACTGACTGACAGAGACACTGACTGACAGAGACACTGACTGATAGAGACACTGACTGATAGAGACACTGACTGACAGAGACACTGACTGACAGAGACACTGACTGAAAGAGACACTGACTGATAGAGACACTGACTGATAGAGACACTGACTGACAGAGACACTGACTGATAGAGACACTGACTGACAGAGACACTGACTGATAGAGACACTGACTGACAGAGACACTGACTGAAAGAGACACTGACTGACAGAGACACTGACTGATAGAGACACTGACTGACAGAGACACTGACTGACAGAGACACTGACTGACAGAGACACTGACTGATAGAGACACTGACTGACAGAGACACTGACTGACAGAGACACTGACTGACAGAGACACTGACTGATAGAGACACTGACTGACAGAGACACTGACTGATAGAGACACTGACTGATAGAGACACTGACTGATAGAGACACTGACTGATAGAGACACTGACTGACAGAGACATTGACTGATAGATACTCTGACTGAAAGAGACACTGACTGACAGAGACACTGACTGAAAGAGACATTGACTGACAGAGACACTGACTGATAGCGACACTGACTGATAGAGACACTGATTGAACGAGACACTGACTGATAGAGACACTGATTGAACGAGACACTGACTGATAGAGACACTGACTGACAGAGATACTGACTGACAGAGACACTGACTGACAGAGACACTGACTGAAAGAGACACAGACTGACAGAGACACTGACTGATAGAGACACTGACTGACAGAGACACTGACTGATAGAGACACTGATTGACAGAGACACTGACTGACAGAGAGACTGACTGACAGACACACAGACTGAAAGAGACACTGACTGACAGAGACACTGACTGAAAGACACACATACTGAAAGAGACACTGACTGACAGAGACACTGCCTGATAGAGACACAGACTGACAGAGATACAGACTGAGAGAGACACTGACTGACAGAGATACTGACTGACAGAGACACTGACTGACAGAGACACTGACTGAAAGAGAAACTCACTGACAGACACTGACTGACAGAGACGCTGACTGATAGAGACACTGATTGATAGAGACACTGACTGATAGAGACACCGAGTGACAGAGACACTGACTGACAGAGACACTGACTGACAGAGACACTGACTGACAGAGACACTGACTGAACGAGACACTGACTGACAGAGACACTGACTGATAGAGACAGTGACTGACAGAGACACTGACTGACAGAGACACTGACAAAGAGAGACACTAACTGACGGAGACACTGACTGACAGAGACACTGACTGAACGAGACACTGACTGACGAGACACTGACTGATAGAGACACTGACTGACAGAGATACTGACTGATAGAGACACTGACTGACAGACACATTTCTGATAGAGCCACTGACTGATAGAGACACTGACTGATAGAGACACTGACTGAGAGAGACACTGACTGATAGAGACACTGACTGACAGAGACACTGACTGATAGAGACACTGACTGACAGAGACACTGACTGATAGAGACACTGACTGACAGAGACACTGACTGATAGAGACACTGATGAACGAGACACTGACTGACCACGACACTGACTGAAAGAGACACTGACTGACAGAGACACTGACTGATAGAGACACTGACTGAAAGAGACACAGACTGATAGAGACACTGACTGGTAGATACACTGACTGATAGAGACACTGACTGACAGAGACACTGACTGAAAGAGACACTGACTGATAGAGACACTGACTGACAGAGACACTGACTGACAGAGACACTGACTGAGAGACACACAGTCTGAAAGAGACACTGACTGACAGAGACACTGACTGAGAGACACACAGTCTGAAGAGACACTGACTGACAGATACACTGACTGATAGAGACACTGATTGATAGAGACACTGACTGATAGAGACACTGACTGACAGAGACACTCACTGATAGAGACACTCACTGACAGACACTGACTGACAGAGACACTGACTGACAGAGACACTGACTGACAGACACACAGACTGAAAGAGACACTGACTGATAGAGACACTGACTGATAGAGACACTGACTGACAGAGACACAGACTGACAGAGACACTGACTGACAGAGACACTGACTGACAGAGACACTGACTGATAGAGACACTGACTGATAGAGACACTGACTGACAGAGACACTGACTGATAGAGACACTGACTGACAGAGACACTGACTGATAGAGACACTGACTGATAGAGACACTGACTGATAGAGACACTGACTGACAGAGACACTGACTGATAGAGACACTGACTAACAGAGACATTGACTGATAGAGACACAGACTGACAGAGACACTGACTGACAGAGACACTGACTGATAGAGACACTGACTGACAGAGACACTGACTGACAGAGACACTGACTGATAGAGACACTGACTGATAGAGACACTGACTGACAGACACACAGACTGAAAGAGACACTGACTGACAGAGACACTGACTGACAGACACACATACTGAAAGAGACACTGACTGATAGAGACACTGACTGATAGCGACACTGACTGATAGAGACACAGACTGACAGAGACACTGACTGACAGAGACACTGACTGATAGAGACACTGACTGATAGAGACACCGAGTGACAGAGAATGACTGATAGAGACACTGACTGACAGAGACACTGACTGATAGAGAGACTGACTGATAGAGACACCGAGTGACAGAGACACTGACTGACAGAGACACTGACTGACAGAGACACTGACTGAAAGAGACACTGACTGATAGAGACACTGACTGATAGAGACACTGACTGACAGAGACACTGACTGAGAGACACACAGTCTGAAAGAGACACTGACTGACAGAGACACTGACTGAGAGACACACAGTCTGAAAGAGACACTGACTGACAGAGACACTGACTGATAGAGACACTGACTGACAGAGACACTGACTGACAGAGACACTGACTGATAGAGACACTGACTGACAGATACACTGACTGATAGAGACACTGACTGACAGAGACACTGACTGACAGAGACACTGACTGACAGAGACACTGACTGACAGAGACACTGACTGATAGAGACACTGACTGATAGAGACACTGACTGAAAGAGACACTGACTGACAGAGACACTGACTGACAGAGACACTGACTGATAGAGACACTGACTGATAGAGACACTGACTGACAGAGACACTGACTGACAGAGACACTGACTGACAGAGACACTGACTGATAGAGACACTGACTGATAGAGACACTGACTGACAAGACACTGACTGAAAGAGACACTGACTGACAGAGACACTGACTGATAGAGACACTGACTGAAAGAGACACTGACTGATAGAGACACTGACTGACAGAGACACTGACTGATAGAGACACTGACTGATAGAGACACTGACTGATAGAGACACTGACTGACAGAGACACTGACTGATAGAGACACCGAGTGACAGAGACACTGACTGACAGAGACACTGACTGACAGAGACTCTCACTGATAGAGACACTCACTGACAGACACTGACTGACAGAGACACTGACTGACAGAGACACTGACTGATAGAGACACTGAACGACAGACACTGACTGCTGGAGTCACTGACTGATAGAGACACTGACTGATAGAGACACTGACTGATAGAGACACTGACTGACAGAGACATTGACTGATAGATACTCTGACTGAAAGAGACACTGACTGACAGAGACACTGACTGAAAGAGACATTGACTGACAGAGACACTGACTGATAGCGACACTGACTGATAGAGACACTGATTGAACGAGACACTGACTGATAGAGACACTGATTGAACGAGACACTGACTGATAGAGACACTGACTGACAGAGATACTGACTGACAGAGACACTGACTGACAGAGACACTGACTGAAAGAGACACAGACTGACAGAGACACTGACTGATAGAGACACTGACTGACAGAGACATTGACTGATAGAGACACTGATTGACAGAGACACTGACTGACAGAGAGACTGACTGACAGACACACAGACTGAAAGAGACACTGACTGACAGAGACACTGACTGAAAGACACACATACTGAAAGAGACACTGACTGACAGAGACACTGCCTGATAGAGACACAGACTGACAGAGATACAGACTGAGAGAGACACTGACTGACAGAGATACTGACTGACAGAGACACTGACTGACAGAGACACTGACTGACAGAGACACTGACTGAAAGAGAAACTCACTGACAGACACTGACTGACAGAGACGCTGACTGATAGAGACACTGATTGATAGAGACACTGACTGATAGAGACACCGAGTGACAGAGACACTGACTGACAGAGACACTGACTGACAGAGACACTGACTGACAGAGACACTGACTGACAGAGACACTGACTGAACGAGACACTGACTGACCGAGACACTGACTGATAGAGACAGTGACTGACAGAGACACTGACTGACAGAGACACTGACAAAGAGAGACAATAACTGACGGAGACACTGACTGACAGAGACACTGATTGAACGAGACACTGACTGACCGCGACACTGAATGATAGAGACACTGACTGACAGAGACACTGACTGACAGACACACAGACTGACAGAGATACTGACTGATAGAGACACAGACTGACAGAGACACTCACTGATCGACACACTATCTGATAGAGACACTGAGTGACAGATACACTGACTGATAGAGACACAGACTGACAGAGACACTGACTGACAGAGACACTGACTGATAGAGACACTGACTGATAGAGACACAGACTGACAGAGACACTGACTGACAGAGACACTGACTGATAGAGACACTGACTGGGAGAGAAACTGACTGATAGAGACACTGACTGACAGAGACACTGACAAAGAGAGACAATAACTGACGGAGACACTGACTGACTGAGACACTGATTGAACGAGACACTGACTGACCGCGACACTGAATGATAGAGACACTGACTTACAGAAACATTGACTGATAGAGACACTGACTGAACGAGACACTGACTGACCGAGACACTGACTGATAGAGACAGTGACTGACAGAGACACTGACTGACAGAGACACTGACAAAGAGAGACAATAACTGACGGAGACACTGACTGACAGAGACACTGATTGAACGAGACACTGACTGACCGCGACACTGAATGATAGAGACACTGACTGACAGAGATACTGACTGATAGAGACACTGACTGACAGACACATTTTCTGATAGAGCCACTGACTGATAGAGACACTGACTGATAGAGACACTGACTGAGAGAGAAACTGACTGATAGAGACACTGACTGACAGAGACACTGGCTGATAGAGACACTGACTGACAGAGACACTGACTGATAGAGACACTGACTGACAGAGACACTGACTGATAGAGACACTGATTGAACGAGACACTGACTGACCACGACACTGACTGAAAGAGACAGTGACTGACAGAGACACTGACTGATAGAGACACTGACTGAAAGAGACACAGACTGATAGAGACACTGACTGGTAGATACACTGACTGATAGAGACACTGACTGACAGAGACACTGACTGAAAGAGACACTGACTGATAGAGACACTGACTGACAGAGACACTGACTGACAGAGACACTGACTGAGAGACACACAGTCTGAAAGAGACACTGACTGACAGAGACACTGACTGAGAGACACACAGTCTGAAAGAGACACTGACTGACAGATACACTGACTGATAGAGACACCGATTGTCAGAGACACTGACTGACAGAGACACTGACTGACAGAGACTCTCACTGATAGTGACACTCACTGACAGACACTGACTGACAGAGACACTGACTGACAGAGACACTGACTGATAGAGACACTGAACGACAGACACTGACTGCTAGAGTCACTGACTGATAGAGACACTGACTGATAGAGACACTGACTAACAGAGACATTGACTGATAGAGACACTGACTAACAGAGACATTGACTGATAGAGACACAGACCGACAGAGACACTGACTGACAGAGACACTGACTGATAGAGACACTGACTGACAGAGACACTGACTGAAAGAGACACTGACTGACAGAGACACTGACTGATAGAGAGACTGACTGACAGACACACAGACTGAAAGAGACACTGACTGACAGAGACACTGACTGACAGACACACATACTGAAAGAGACACTGACTGATAGAGACACTGACTGATAGAGACACTGACTGATAGAGACACCGAGTGACAGAGAATGACTGATAGAGACACTGACTGACAGAGACACTGACTGATAGAGAGACTGACTGATAGAGACACCGAGTGACAGAGACACTGACTGACAGAGACACTGACTGACAGAGACACTGACTGAAAGAGACACTGACTGATAGAGACACTGACTGATAGAGACACTGACTGACAGAGACACTGACTGAGAGACACACAGTCTGAAAGAGACACTGACTGACAGAGACACTGACTGAGAGACACACAGTCTGAAAGAGACACTGACTGACAGAGACACTGGCTGATAGAGACACTGACTGACAGAGACACTGACGCAGAGAGACACTGACTGACAGAACACTGACTGACAGATACACTGACAAAGAGAGACAATAACTGACGGAGACACTGACTGACAGAGACACTGATTGAACGAGACACTGACTGACCGCGACACTGAATGATAGAGACACTGACTGACAGAGACACTGACTGACAGAGACACTGACTGACAGAGACACTGACTGATAGAGACACTGACTGATAGAGACACTGACTGATATAGACACTGACTGACAGAGACACTGACTGACAGAGACACTGACTGATAGAGACACTGATTGAACGAGACACTGACTGACCACGACACTGACTGAAAGAGACACTGACTGACAGAGACACTGACTGATAGAGACACTGACTGAAAGAGACACTGACTGATAGAGACACTGACTGATAGAGACACTGACTGATAGAGACACTGACTGAAGAGACACTGACTGATAGAGACACTGACTGACAGAGACACTGACTGAAAGAGACACTGACTGATAGAGACACTGACTGATAGAGACACTGACTGACAGAGACACTCACTGATAGACACACTATCTGATAGAGACACTGACTGACAGAGACACTCACTGATAGAGACACTCAATGACAGACACTGACTGACAGAGACACTGACTGATAGAGACACTGACTGACAGAGACACTGACTGACAGAGACACTGACTGACAGAGACACTGACTGATAGAGACACTGACTGACAGAGACACTGACTGAAGAGACACTGACTGACAGAGACACTGACTGATAGAGACACTGACTGATAGAGACACTGACTGACAGACACTGACTGATAGAGACACTGACTGACAGAGACACTGACTGATAGAGACACTGACTGACAGAGACACTGACTGACAGAGACATTGACTGATAGATACTCTGACTGAAAGAGACACTGACTGACAGAGACACTGACTGAAAGAGACATTGACTGACAGAGACACTGACTGATAGCGACACTGACTGATAGAGACACTGATTGAACGAGACACTGACTGATAGAGACACTGATTGAACGAGACACTGACTGATAGAGACACTGACTGACTGAGATACTGACTGACAGAGACACTGACTGACAGAGACACTGACTGAAAGAGACACAGACTGACAGAGACACTGACTGATAGAGACACTGACTGACAGAGACACTGACTGATAGAGACACTGATTGACAGAGACACTGACTGACAGAGAGACTGACTGACAGACACACAGACTGAAAGAGACACTGACTGACAGAGACACTGACTGAAAGACACACATACTGAAAGAGACACTGACTGACAGAGACACTGCCTGATAGAGACACAGACTGACAGAGATACAGACTGAGAGAGACACTGACTGACAGAGATACTGACTGACAGAGACACTGACTGACAGAGACACTGACTGACAGAGACACTGACTGAAAGAGAAACTCACTGACAGACACTGACTGACAGAGACGCTGACTGATAGAGACACTGATTGATAGAGACACTGACTGATAGAGACACCGAGTGACAGAGACACTGACTGACAGAGACACTGACTGACAGAGACACTGACTGACAGAGACACTGACTGACAGAGACACTGACTGAACGAGACACTGACTGACCGAGACACTGACTGATAGAGACAGTGACTGACAGAGACACTGACTGACAGAGACACTGACAAAGAGAGACAATAACTGACGGAGACACTGACTGACAGAGACACTGATTGAACGAGACACTGACTGACCGCGACACTGAATGATAGAGACACTGACTGACAGAGATACTGACTGATAGAGACACTGACTGACGGACACATTTTCTGATAGAGCCACTGACTGATAGAGACACTGACTGACAGAGACACTGACTGACAGAGACACAGACTGACAGAGATACTGACTGATAGAGACACAGACTGACAGAGACACTCACTGATCGACACACTATCTGATAGAGACACTGAGTGACAGAGACACTGACTGATAGAGACACAGACTGACAGAGACACTGACTGACAGAGACACTGACTGATAGAGACACTGACTGATAGAGACACAGACTGACAGAGACACTGACTGACAGAGACACTGACTGATAGAGACACTGACTGGGAGAGAAACTGACTGATAGAGACACTGACTGACAGAGACACTGACTGACAGAGACACTGACTGACAGAGACACTGACAAAGAGAGACAATAACTGACGGAGACACTGACTGACTGAGACACTGATTGAACGAGACACTGACTGACCGCGACACTGAATGATAGAGACACTGACTGACAGAGATACTGACTGACAGAGACACAGACTGACAGAGATACTGACTGATAGAGACACAGACTGACAGAGACACTGACTGACAGAGACACTGACTGACAGAGACACTGACTGATAGAGACACTGACTGATAGAGACACTGACTGAGAGAGAAACTGACTGATAGAGACACTGACTGACAGAGACACTGGCTGATAGAGACACTGACTGACAGAGACACTGACAGAGAGAGACACTGACTGACAGATACACTGACAAAGAGAGACAATAACTGACGGAGACACTGACTGACAGAGACACTGATCGAACGAGACACTGACTGACCACGACACTGAATGATAGAGACACTGACTGACAGAGGTACTGACTGATAGAGACACTGACTGACAGACACACTTTCTGACAGAGACACTGACTGATAGAGACACTGACTGACAGAGACACTGACTGACAGAGACACAGACAGACAGAGATACTGACTGATCGAGACACTGACTGATAGAGACACTGACTGAGAGAGAAACTGACTGATAGACACACTATCTGATAGAGACACTGAGTGACAGAGACACTGACTGATAGAGACACAGACTGACAGAGACACTGACTGACAGAAACACTGACTGATAGAGACACTGACTGATAGAGACACTGACTGACAGAGACACTGACTGACAGAGACACTGACTGATAGAGACACTGACTGAGAGAGAAACTGACTGATAGAGACACTGACTGATAGAGACACTGACTGAGAGAGAAACTGACTGATAGAGACACTGACTGATAGAGACACTGATTGAACGAGACACTGACTGATAGAGACACTGATTGAACGAGACACTGACTGATAGAGACACTGACTGACAGAGATACTGACTGACAGAGACACTGACTGACAGAGACACTGACTGAAAGAGACACAGACTGACAGAGACACTGACTGATAGAGACACTGACTGACAGAGACACTGACTGATAGAGACACTGATTGACAGAGACACTGACTGACAGAGAGACTGACTGACAGAGACACTGACTGACAGAGACACTGACTGAAAGAGAAACTCACTGACAGACACTGACTGACAGAGACGCTGACTGATAGAGACACTGATTGATAGAGACACTGACTGATAGAGACACCGAGTGACAGAGACACTGACTGACAGAGACACTGACTGACAGAGACACTGACTGACAGAGACACTGACTGACAGAGACACTGACTGACCGAGACACTGACTGATAGAGACAGTGACTGACAGAGACACTGACTGACAGAGACACTGACAAAGAGAGACAATAACTGACGGAGACACTGACTGACAGAGACACTGATTGAACGAGACACTGACTGACCGTGACACTGAATGATAGAGACACTGACTGACAGAGATACTGACTGATAGAGACACTGACTGACGGACACATTTTCTGATAGAGCCACTGACTGATAGAGACACTGACTGACAGAGACACTGACTGACAGAGACACAGACTGACAGAGATACTGACTGATAGAGACACAGACTGACAGAGACACTCACTGATCGACACACTATCTGATAGAGACACTGAGTGACAGAGACACTGACTGATAGAGACACAGACTGACAGAGACACTGACTGACAGAGAAACTGACTGATAGAGACACTGACTGATCGAGACACAGACTGACAGAGACACTGACTGACAGAGACACTGACTGATAGAGACACTGACTGGGAGAGAAACTGACTGATAGAGACACTGACTGACAGAGACACTGACTGACAGAGACACTGACTGACAGAGACACTGACAAAGAGAGACAATAACTGACGGAGACACTGACTGACTGAGACACTGATTGAACGAGACACTGACTGACCGCGACACTGAATGATAGAGACACTGACTGACAGAGATACTGACTGACAGAGACACAGACTGACAGAGATACTGACTGATAGAGACACAGACTGACAGAGACACTGACTGACAGAGACACTGACTGACAGAGACACTGACTGATAGAGACACTGACTGATAGAGACACTGACTGAGAGAGAAACTGACTGATAGAGACACTGACTGACAGAGACACTGGCTGATAGAGACACTGACTGACAGAGACACTGACAGAGAGAGACACTGACTGATAGATACACTGACAAAGAGAGACAATAACTGACGGAGACACTGACTGACAGAGACACTGATCGAACGAGACACTGACTGACCGCGACACTGAATGATAGAGACACTGACTGACAGAGGTACTGACTGATAGAGACACTGACTGACAGACACACTTTCTGATAGAGACACTGACTGATAGAGACACTGACTGACAGAGACACTGACTGACAGAGACACAGACAGACAGAGATACTGACTGATAGAGACACTGACTGACAGAGACACTGACTGAGAGAGAAACTGACTGATAGACACACTATCTGATAGAGACACTGAGTGACAGAGACACTGACTGATAGAGACACAGACTGACAGAGACACTGACTGACAGAAACACTGACTGATAGAGACACTGACTGATAGAGACACTGACTGACAGAGACACTGACTGACAGAGACACTGACTGATAGAGACACTGACTGAGAGAGAAACTGACTGATAGAGACACTGACTGACAGAGACACTGGCTGATAGAGACACTGACTGACAGAGACACTGACTGATAGAGACACTGACTGACAGAGACACTGACTGATAGAGACACAGATTGTACGAGACACTGACTGACCACGACACTGACTGATAGAGACACTGACTGACAGAGATACTGACTGATAGAGACACTGACTGATAGAGACACTGACTGACAAGAGACACTGACTGACAGAGACTCTGACTGACAGAGACACTGACTTACAGAAACATTGACTGATAGAGACACTGACTGAGAGAGTCACTGACTGACAGAGACATTGACTGATAGAGACACTGACTGATAGAGACACTGACTAACAGAAACATTGACTGATAGAGACACTGACTAACAGAGACACTGACTGATAGAGACACTGACTGAGAGAGACACTGACTGACAGAGACACTGACTGATAGAGACACTGACTGAGAGAGACACTGACTGACAGAGACACTGACTGATAGAGAAACTGACTGACAGAGACACTGGCTGATAGAGACACTGACTGACAGAGACACTGACAGAGAGAGACACTGACTGACAGATACACTGACAAAGAGAGACAATAACTGACGGAGACACTGACTGACAGAGACACTGATCGAACGAGACACTGACTGACCGCGACACTGAATGATAGAGACACTGACTGACAGAGGTACTGACTGATAGAGACACTGACTGACAGACACACTTTCTGATAGAGACACTGACTGATAGAGACACTGACTGACAGAGACACTGACTGACAGAGACACAGACAGACAGAGATACTGACTGATAGAGACACTGACTGATAGAGACACTGACTGAGAGAGAAACTGACTGACAGAGACACTGGCTGATAGAGACACTGACTGACAGAGACACTGACTGATAGAGACACTGACTGACAGAGACACTGACTGATAGAGACACAGATTGTACGAGACACTGACTGACCACGACACTGAATGATAGAGACACTGACTGACAGAGGTACTGACTGATAGAGACACTGACTGACAGACACACTTTCTGATAGAGACACTGACTGACAGAGATACTGACTGATAGAGACACTGACTGATAGAGACACTGACTGACAAGAGACACTGACTGACAGAGACTCTGACTGACAGAGACACTGACTTACAGAAACATTGACTGATAGAGACACTGACTGAGAGAGTCACTGACTGACAGAGACATTGACTGATAGAGACACTGACTGATAGAGACACTGACTAACAGAAACATTGACTGATAGAGACACTGACTAACAGAGACACTGACTGATAGAGACACTGACTGAGAGAGACACTGACTGACAGAGACACTGACTGATAGAGACACTGACTGAGAGAGACACTGACTGACAGAGACACTGACTGATAGAGAAACTGACTGACAGAGTCACTGACTGATAGACACACTGACTGACAGAGACACTGACTGACAAGACACTGACTGATAGAGACACTGACTAACAGAAACATTGCCTGATAGAGACACTGACTAACAGAGACACTGACTGACAAGACACTTACTGATAGAGACACTGACTGATGGAGACACTGACTGACAGAGACACTGACTGATAGAGACACTGACTGACAAGACTCTGACTGATAGAGACACTGACTGACAGAGACACTGACTCACAAGACACTGACTGATAGAGACACTGACTGATAGAGACACTGACTGACAAGACTCTGACTGATAGAGACACTGACTGACAGAGACACTGACTGATAGAGACACTGACTGACAGAGACACTGACTGATAGAGACACTGACTGATAGAGACACTGACTGACAGAGACACTGACTGACAAGGCACTGACTGATAGAGACACTGACTGACAGAGACACTGACTGACAAGACTCTGACTGATAGAGACACTGACTGACAAGACACAGACTGACAGAGACACTGACTGACAAGACACTGACTGATAGAGACACTGACTGACAGAGACACTGACTGACAGAGACACTGACTGACAAGACTCTGACTGACAGAGACACTGACTGATAGAGACACTGACTGACAGAGACATTGACTGATAGAGACACTGACTGACAGAGACACTGACTGACAGAGACACTGACTGACAAGACTCTGACTGACAGAGACACTGACTGATAGAGACACTGACTGACAGAGACATTGACTGATAGAGACAGTGATTGACAACATAAGAACATAAGAACATAAGAAATAGGAGCAGGAGTAGGCCAATCGGCCCCTCGAGCCTGCTCCGCCATTCAATAAGATCATGGCTGATCTGATCCTAACCGCCAATCTGCTATCTATCACAGAACCATCTCCTGCATCTAACAGAATTGCACACACGAAATAGGAGCAGAATCAGGCTACACGGTCCCTGGGCCCGCTCCACTACCCACAGGGCCATGACCGATCCGAACCTAGACTCATGTCCAAATTCCTGCCCGCTCCCCGTAACCCTTAATGCCCTTTACTTCTAGGAAACTGTCTATTTCTGTTTTAAATTTAATTAATGTTGTAGCTTCTACAGCTTTTTGTGGCAGCATATTCCATGGACCTACCACCCTCTGAGTGAAGTAGTTCCTCCTCATCTCAGTTTTGAAAGAGCAGCCCCTTATTCTAAGACTATGTCCCCTAGTTCTAGTCTCACCCGTCATCGGGAACATCCTCCCCGCATCCACCCGATCCAACCCCTTCACAATCTTATATGTTTCAATAAGATCGCCTCTCATTCTTCTGAACTCCAATGAGTAGAGTCCCAATCTACCCAACCTCTCCTCATATGACCACCCCCTCATCCCCGGGATTAACCGAGTGAACCTTCTTTGCACTGCCTCGAGAGCAAGGATGTCTTTCCTTAAGTAAGGACACCAAAACTGTATGCAGTATTCCAGGTGCGGTCTCACCAATACCTTGTACAACTGAAGCAATACCTCCCTATTTTTATATTCTATCCCCCTAGCAATGAAAGCCAACATTCCATTTGCCTTCTTAATCACTTGCTGCACCTGCATACTAACCTTTTGAGTTTCGTGCACCAGGACCCCCAGATCCCTTTGCACTTCAGTACTCTCCAGTTTCTTGCCATTAAGATAATAAATTGCTCTAGGATTTTTCCTGCCAAAGTGCATCACCTCACACTTTCCAGTGTTGTATTCCATCTGCCAAATCTCTGCCCACTTACTTAGCCTGTCTATGTCCCCTTGCAGGTTTTTTATGTCCTCCTCACTCACTACTTTCCCTCCCATCTTTGTATCATCTGCAAATTTTGATATGTTACACTTGGTCCCTTCCTCCAAATCGTTAATATAGATTGTAAAGAGTTGGGGACCCAGCACTGACCCCTGTGGAACACCACTAGTTACTGATTGCCAGTCTGAGAATGAACCATTTATCCCAACTCTTTGCTTTCTGTTGGATAGCCAATCCTCTATCCATGCCAGAATATTACCCCCAATCCCGTGATTTTTTACCTTAAGCAATAATCTTTTGTGTGGCACCTTGTCAAATGCCTTTTGGAAGTCTAAATACACTACGTCCACTGGTTCCCCTTTATCCACTCTATATGTTACTTCCTCAAAGAACTCCAGCAAATTTGTCAAACATGACTTCCCCTTCGTAAAACCATGCTGACTTTGTCCTATTAAATTATGATTATCCAAATGTCCTGTTACTGTTTCCTTAATAATGGACTCCAAAATTTTACCTACCACAGATGTTAGGCTAACCGGTCTATAGTTACCAGCCTTCTGTCTACTGCCCTGTCTGACTGAAGAATGCACTGCCTGAATGTGTCACAGGGTGACTGAGACAATGGCCCAGAAATTAAAGACGGAACCTTCCTGCGGGGGAAAGGCTTCCCCGCGATATCTCACTGCGCGCCTGCCTTTTCTTTCCGAGCTCACACAAACTTTAGTTTCAAGGCTGCAGCTGTGCAGTGTGTGCGTATCCCACAGACGCAGTTAATTCGTGCGAGCTGTGGGATCACGTGATTCAGTTAGAGCCAATGGCAGCACACCGTCTTTCATTCATAGTTTTGACAGCAAGGGCTGTCAAAGCTATGAATCTATACCCCCCCAAAAGAACAGCTAAACCTCAATTAAATTTTTTTTAAAAACCATCACATTAATAAAATAAGTATAGTTAAATAAATTAACCACTTTAAACAAAAAATTAAATTTTTGAAAAAATTTAAAATCTTTTTAAAGTTATAAAAATAAACTTACCTTTCTTTAAAGTCTCTAAAAAAGATAAACCTGTTGAAAAAAATGTAAAATAATACTTAATTAACTACTTACCTTGTTAAAAGAGGGTCTTACGCCTCCTTTCTTTATGTGCAAAATCTTCCATGGTTACCTGCGCGTTCAAAGCACTAAGTGCACTGCGTGCGCGCAGCCTGTAGCGCGCACGCGGTTCACTTAGGAACCGCCCCCTTTGGAGTTCACCAAGTGCCAGTTTTCAGCGCATGCGCAGTGCATGCAGAAAACCGGCAATTGGAGACAGAATACGCGAGAGTACACAGTGCGTACTCTCGCGTACTAAGACTAATTTTTGGGCCCATGACTGAAAAAGAGTCGGAGGGGCTAAAAGTAATGCAGGCAGCACACTAAATTAGCATGATTGAAGCGCTGAGCCCAGGACTGAATGTGCTGTTGGTTGGCTCAGTGCTCAGCAGGGTACCCATTATCGTGGGAAGTCTGCTCTGTATTTAAAGGTTGCCTGCAGTGTGAAATGCAGTCTGCACTTCTTAAAGGGGAGGTGCCTTCTGAAAGAAGCACCTCATTCTTAGTGGAAGGTAACGAAAAAGGAAGTTACCAATGTTGCAACAGGGCAGATAAAGGGCACCTTGTTTCTCGGACGCAGCACTGGGGGCCTCAGTACAGGGGGTTCAGCACTGGGGGCCTCAGTACAGGGGGTTGATAGGGGGAGACAGGTCCTCTACCCGCAGGAGGCCAGGTGGCCTTCCAGACAGACTGTACGAAGGCATTGGGAGCAGATTGCTGAAACAGTTAGTACCACTACTCTTTACCCATGGTCCTGGATCCAATGCCGCAAGAAGTTTAGTGACCTCACACGAGGGGTCAAGGTGAGTGAATGCATCTTCAAATGCCATATCCCACCAACTGCAGCACGAGCCTCACACACTGCTCAATGCACCACACCCCCATCACTCACCTACCAACAAGCTCCATCAATCAGGACTCATACCTCACAATCATCGCTTCACCTCACCCTCACACAACTGTTGCAAGCCTCACTCCCACATCTCACACCTTGCCTACAAGGCCAGTTAGTCAACTATGACAGGCACGTCACCCAAACACATTGCACCGTACTCACTGACACCCTTTCTCTTGCAGGCCAAAGTGGTGCATAACTGTCACCAGCAGGAGCTAACAGGCAGGGGCAGAACCTGACCCAGCTGGAGAAGACAGTACTGGATTTAATTGGAGGAGTCATCACTGAGGCCGTGCCGATCGGCGAGGCTGAAAGTACTGATGATGACAGTATGTTCATACCTAATCCTTCTTCTCACATCCCACTTCCCCCTCATCCCACAATCTCTTCTCAGTTACAAGTTGCTGACGGTGTAAGCATGCACATGTTGCTCCCCCATCTCCTCACCACAACCCGACCCTTGTGCCTTTCTCCTTTCAGATACCCAAGAACTTCAACTTGGCCAGTTTGTGCATGAAGAAGTAGAAGAGGAGAGCGATAGAGAAGAGACACCGTCACTCGATCTGACACTCCCAGGCACCAGCTCAGAAAATGGCACTGCAATAGATGGTAGTATAGAGGTGGGATCTGCACGTGGTGAATCACCGGGCATGAATGGGCTGCAGCCAGCGCAGGGGGAAAGGGTAGCGCAGGTGCCAGCTCCCTGGAGGGCGGGGGCGCACACGTGTTCTGCTGCAGAGAACTCAGATGAGGACTTCAATGGGACGGCCTACAGAAGAAGGGTGATGGGCATGCACGCAGAAATGCTCGGTGCATTAGCAGGCCTGCCAGAGAGCCTCTTGTCGCTGTCAAGGAGCACAGAGGAGTCCGGCTATAACATTGCACAGGGCTTTGCGCGGAGCTTGGAGCCCACGATTTCCAGGATGGAAGTGATGGGCAACTCCATTAGAGCACTTGTGGACCCAGCCATGATGCCATGAGTGATGGGCGATGTCGCAGCCTCCATTGCAGCACAGGCGGAAGCGACCCAATGTCTGAGTGCTGCAGTGGAAGCTCAGACTGCTGCCATCATGGCTAGGTTTACGAGTGTGGAAAGAGACTTGCAGGATGTCACAGTGATCCAGCAATCTGTGCTCCAACAGATGGCTATGGAGGGGCTGTGACTCCGTGGAGCACGAGCCTGCTGTCCTCTCGCAGGCAGACAACATTCGCCCTCCCACCACTGCCACTCTGCCAGTGCCCTTGCTGCTGCCTGTCAGCCAGCCAGCCCAGACTGCTGGCCATGCCGAGGTGGTGCAGTCTACAGCCGGGCCTTCTGGGCCCAGAGCTGCTCGAGGTCGTCCTGCAAGGCCATCTGAAGTCTCCCGCACGGACACTCAGCAGCCTTCCACCAGCCCTGCTGCAGCCACTGGGGGAGCACTGCGGACACACTGCTCCTGCTGTAGGTGCAGGGAGGAGAAGTGCTCCTTGAAGACCCGAGGTGGGTAAGGCCTCCTGTTGCGAGCCCTCCTCCCCCTCCCTCTGCGAACAGCTTGTGTTCTTTGCTGCCTCTGCTCCCTCTCCCTGTCATACTCCTGTGCGAGGGGGGACCTGCAACTACAGCCCCCAGGACTGGGAGCAAGTGGTGTAGTCAGAGGCCTTCCAGTCATAGCCAACACCTTCCCAACGTCCAGCAGCTCTCCCCGGAAACTTTAACAATGTTATAAATGTATTCCAGTACCCCAGTGTGCCCACAAACTCTGCAAGAGCCAGTCCAAGAGAAATAATCAACTTACCGGCAGGTTGGATGTATCCCTGTAAGTAGCGCTGGTGGGCGGTGCCTCGTGCCGCTGGACTCACGTTCAGCGGTACGTGGTTAGGTGAGGGCGTTAAATTCAGCGTCAACGTCAACAATGGAAGGTCGTGCATCAAATGAAGGTTACACGCAGACTGATGTCACGAGCTGCATACTGCCCGTGCACGCATGTACGGCCCACGTTATCGCCCTCACCAAGATGGCGAACAGTGCGGGCCGCGCTGGAAGTGAGGCGGTCACCATTTTTTTCCTCCGAACTGGCCTTACCTGCCTGCGCTAAGGTGCTGGATTTCGCGGCCTATGGCTGATAGAGACACCGACTGAAAGGGTCACAGGCTGACAGAGAAAATGACTGACAGACACTGAGGGCTGAATGTTAATGGGGAAGGCAGGTTGGGGTGGGCGGGGCTCCAAGGCAGTCGGGGACCCCGGGAGAACGGAATTCCCGCAGGCCCTGCTGAATTGAATGGCAGAGCCTGATTTGCAGGGGAAGCCTCTGTTTCCCAACCGCGGCCAGAATGAGAGGCAGGCTGGTTCCAGGTGGGTAGGCCTGCGGCACTAGGCCGCTCAGCAGAGGGACGGAGGGATCGCGTGGGGCCCGGAGGCGGCTGGAGGAGTGGGGGGATGTATGAAAGATCACGGGACGGGAGGAGCACGAGGGGTTGGGGGGGGGGGGAGGGGATCTCAACAAGATCGTGATCGCGGAGCAGTTGTTGGCAAGCCTCAAGGCGGCCAGAGGAGCAGGGGGGAGGAGGCATCGGGGGGGGGGGGGGGCTCGGAGGCCGGGGTAGGGTGGAGGCCTGGTGGGGGATCGGAGGCCTGAGGGAGGGGTCTCCGATCGCGTGGGGGGGGGGGGGGAGGTTAGGTAGGGTTAGTAAAGGCAATTACCTCCTGGATCCAGCAGTCCTCACCTTGCATTAGCTGGCGGGTTTCACAAAGCGTGCAAAACCTGAACAGCTAAAGTTAAAGACAAAATGCAGGTTAAAGCAGAGGCTTCCAGCCTCATTATAATGTTTAAATAGACGGCCCGCATCCTGGCAGCGGATTGGCTGCCCGCCCCCAGTCCCACCTCCGTTAAAAGCGGAAGTAGGCATGTTGGAGGCAGGTTTAGGTAGAGATACAGGTTTGTAACAATTTAACTACCCCCACCCTCCAACCCAAACTTTTTTCAGGTTTAAATTCCCTCCTAAATGACAGGGACATTGACATAGAGTCATTGACAGAAAGAGATACTGACTGAAATTGACACTGATAGAGACACTGACTGACAGTGACACTGAGAGAGACACTGACAGACAGTGACACTGACAGAGACACTGACTGACAGTGACACTGATAGAGACACTCACTGACAATGACACTGAGTGAGACACTGACAGACAGTTACACTGATAGAGACACTGACTGACAGTGACACTAACTGACAGTAACAATGAGAGAGACACTGACAGACAGTCACAATGATATAGAAACTGACTGACAGTGACACTGATACAGACACTGACTGACAGTGAATCTGATAGAGACACAGACTGACAGAGAGACTGATAGAGACACTGACTGATAGTGACACTGATGGAGACACTAACTGACAGTGACACTGATAGACACTAACTGACAGTGACAATGATAGAGACACTGACTGACAGTGACACTGATGGAGACACTAACTGACAGTGACACTGATAGACACTAACTGACAGTGACACTGATAGAGACACTGACTGATAGTGACAATGATAGAAACACTGACTGACAGTCACACTGACAGAGACACTAACTGACAGTGACAATGATAGAAACACTGACTGACAGTCACACTGACAGAGACACTGACTGACAGTGACAATGATAGAAACACTGACGGACAGTCACACTGACAGAGACACTAACTGACAGTAACAATGAGAGAGACACTGACAGACAGTCACAATGATATAGAAACTGACTGACAGTGACACTGATACAGACACTGACTGATAGTGACACTGATGGAGACACTGACTGACAGTGACACTGATGGAGACACTGACTGATAGTGACACTGATAGAGACACTGACTGACAATGGCCTAGAAATTCGGGTGGCCAGCTTGCCGCGGGGGTAAGGATCGCGCGCGCTCTTACCTACCGCGCCTGCCGTTGTGTTTCGGGCCCACAGGAACTTCGGGTCCTGGGCCTCTCCCTAGTGCCGGCGCGCAGTTAGTGGGATGCGACCCCTGGGATCACGTGGGCCATGGAGAGCCAATGGCAGCACACCATCTTTCATTCATAGATTTGACAGGAGACCTGTCAAATCTGTGAATTGAAATCGGCCCCAAAAGAACAGCTAAACTTAAAATAAATTTAAAAAAAAACCCATCACATTAATGACACTGATAGAGACACTTACTGACAGTCACACTGATAGAGACACTGACTGACAGTAACACTGATAGAGAGACTGACTGACAGAGACACTGATAGAGACACTGACTGACAGACACTGACTGCCAGAGACACTGACTGACAGAGACCCTGACTGATAGAGACACTGACTGACAGAGACACTGACTGATAGAGACACTGACTGATAGAGACACTGACTGACAGAGACACTGACTGATAGACATACTGACTGATAGAGACACAGACTGACAGAGACACTGATTGATAGACATACTGACTGATAGAGACACAGACTGATAGAGACACTAGAGTCATTGGGCTGGATTTTCAATGACCCGTGGAGTCGGGTTTGGAGGCGTGTGGGGGGTTAAAGTTGCAGATTCGGGTGTCCCGACCCCATCCCGCCTCCACGCAATTTTGACAAAATCGGTCGCGGGGTTCCCGACTCCGTCCCGCCTCCAAGAGGCGAGAGAGGCCATTAAAGCCCTTAACAAGCTCTAAATTGGCTCTGTAATGCCATTTTGAAATGTTTTAGCTAGTTTAACCCTTTTCTGACGTGAAGTACGCCTGATGTGAAACATGCCAGTGAAACCTGGCGGGAGCACAAGTGGATAGCTGACTATCAGCTGCAGGTCCACTATTACAACGGAGATGTGATGAAGGTAGTAGTAGTATTGTGATGAAGGTAGTAGTAGTATTAGGTCTGATGCTGCTGCATTGAATGTCTTCAGAGACTGCCTGGGAGGACTTGGTTGCAAAAACAATTCACTCTCTCTCTCTCTCTCTCTCTCTCTCTCTCTCCTCTCTCTCCTCTCTCTATCTATCTCTCTCCTCTCTCTCTCTCTGAGATGCTGCTCATTTTGTATCCAGGTCCTCTCATAGCAAAGGCCAGGCAATCTCTGAGACCAGGCAGTCTCTGATCTGCAATGATGACATCATCAGAGGCGACTTTCAGACTGAAACCACTAATTGGTTCATGGGTTCCCACATGCTGGAACTCAATTGCCCAATTAAGTGAAAATTGCATCAATCTCCCACATCCAATTGCAGGCGGGTGGATAACACGAAAAGTGGATGACACGACCCCAACCCGCCCCGTAGCAAAATGCAGCCCATAGAGTTATACAGCACAGAAAGAGGCCCTTCGGCCCATCGTGTCCGCGCCAGCCATCAAGCCCTGTCTATTCTAATCCCATTTTCCAGCACTTGGTCCATAGCCTTGTATGCTATGGCGTTTCAAGTGCTCATCTGAATGCTTCTTGAATGTTGTGAGGGTTCCTGCCTCTACCACCCTTTCAGGCAGTGAGTTCCAGATTCCAACCACCCTCTGGGTGAAAAAGTTTTTCCTCAAATCCCCTCTAAACCTCCTGCCCCTTACCTTGAAACTATGCCCCCTGGTTATTGACCCCTCTACTAAGGGTAAAAGTTCCTTTCTATCTACCCTATCTATGTCCCTCATAATTTTGTACACCTCAATCAGGTCCCCCCTCAGCCTTCTCTGCTCTAAGGAAAACAACCCCAGCCTGTCCAGTCTCTCTTCATAGCTGAAGCGCTCCAGCCCAGGTAACATCCTGGTGAATCTCCTCTGCACCCTCTCCAATGCAATCACATCCTTCCTATAGTGTGGCGACCAGAACTGCACACAGTATTCCAGCTGTGGCCTAACTAGCGTTTTGTACAGCTCCATCATAACCTCCCTGCTCTTATATTCTATGCCTCGGCTAATGAAGGCAAGTATCCCATATGCCTTTTTAACCACCTTATCTACCTGTCCTGCTGCCTTCAGGGATCTATGTACATGCACACCAAGGTCCCTCTGATCCTCTGTCCTTCCTAGGGTCCTACCATTCATTGTGTATTCCCTTGCCTTGTTAGTCCTCCCAAAATGCATCACCTCACACTTTTCAGGGTTAAATTCCATTTGCCACTGTTCTGCCCGTCTATATCGTCCTGTAGCCTGAGGTTTCCCTCCTCGCTATTTACCACTCCACCAATTTTCGTGTCATCTGCGAACTTACTGATCATACCTCCTACATTCATATCTAAATCATTAATGTACACTACAAACAGCAAGGGACCCAGCACCGATCCCTGCGGTACACCACTGGACACAGGCTTCCAGTCACAAAAACAACCTTCGACCATCACCCTCTGCCTCCTGCCACTAAGTCAATTTTGGATCCAATGTGCCAAATTGCCCTGGATCCCATGGGCTCTTACCTTCTTGAACAGTCTCCCATGCGGAACTTTGTCAAAAGCCTTACTGAAGTCCATGTAGACTATATCAACTGCACTACCCTCATCCACACACCTAGTCACCCCCTCGAAAAATTCAATCAAATTGGTTAGACATGATCTCCCCCTGACAAAGCCATGCTGACTATCCTTGATTAATCCTTGCCTCTCCAAGTGGAGACTAATTCTGTCCCTCAGAATTTTTTCCAATAATTTCCCTACCACTGATGTTAGGCTCACCGGCCTGTAATTCCCTGGTTTATCCCTACTACCCTTCTTGAATAATGGTACTACGTTAGCTGTTCTCCAGTCCTCTGACACCTCCCCTGTGGCCAGAGAGGTTCTGAAAATTTGTGTCAGAGCCCCTGCAATCTCCTCCCTTGCCTCACACAGCAGCCTGGGATACATCTCATCAGGGCCTGGGGATTTATCCACTTTTAAGCCCGCTAGAACCGTTAGTACCTCCTCCCTCTCAATGCTAATTTGTCCAAGTATATCACAATCCCCCTGCCTGATTTCTATGCCTACATCGTCCTTCTCCATAGTGAACACAGATGCAAAATATTCATTTAAAACCTCACCTACATCTTCCGGCTCTACACACAGATTGCCACTTTGGTCCCGAATGGGCCTTACTCTTTCCCTGGTTATCCTCTTGCCCTTAATATACTTTTAACACACCTTGGGATTTTCCTTTATTTTGCCCGCCAGTGTTTTTTCATGCTCACTCTTCGCTCTCCTAATTAATTTTTTAAGTACCCCCCTGCACTTTCTATACTCCTCGAGGGCCTCCACTGTTTTTAGTCCTTTGTATCTGCCAAAAGCCTCCCTTTTTTACCTAATCCATTCTTGTATATCCCTTGACATCCAGGGTTCCCTGGACTTGTTGGTCCCACCCTTGACCTTTACAGGAACACTGACTGATAGAGACACTGACTGACAGAGACACTGACTTATAGAGACACTGACTGACAGAGACACTGACTGACAGAGACACTGAATGACAGAAGCATAGAAACATAGAAGATAGGAGCAGGAGCAGGCCATTCGGCCCCTCGAGCCTGCTCCGCCATTAAATGAGATCATGGCTGATCATCCAAATTCAGTACCCTGTCCCTGCTTTCTCCCCATATCCCTTGATCCCTTTAGCCTTAAGAAATATATTTATCTCCTTCTTGAATATATTTAATGAATTGGCCTCAACTGCCTTCTGTGGTAGAGAATTCCACAGGTTCACCACTCTCTGGGTGAAGAAATTCCTCCTCATCTCAGTCCTAAATGGCTTACCCCTTATCCTTAGACTGTGACCCCTGGTTCTGGACTCCCCTGCCATCGGGAACATCCTTGCTGCATCTAGTCTGTCTAGTCCTGTTAGAATATTATAAGTTTCAATGAGATCCCCTCTCATTCTTCTAAACTCCAGCGAATATAAGCCCAATCGACCCAATCTCTCTTCATACGTTATTCATGTCATCCCAGGTATCAGTCTGGTAAATCTTCGCTGCACTCCCTCCATGGCAAGAACATCCTTCCTCAGATAAGGCGACCAAAACTGCACACAATACTCAAGGTGTGGTCTCACCAAGGCCTTGTACAACTCCAGCAAGACATCCTGGCTCCTGTAGTCGAATCCTCTCGCTATGAAGGCCAACATACCATTTGCCTTCTTAACCGCCTGCTGCACCTGCATGCTTACCTTCAGCGACTGGTGCACAAGGACTCTGATAGAGACACTGACAGACAGTGACACTGATACAGACACTGACTGTCAGTGACACTGATAGAGACACTGACTGACAGACACTGACTGACAGAGACACTGATAGAGATACTGACTGACAGAGACACTGACTGACAGTGACACTGACAGAGGCATTGATTGACAGTGACACTAATAGAGACACTGACAGTGACACTGATAGTGACACTGACTGACAGTGACACTGATAGAGACACTGACAGTGACACTGATAGAGACACTGACTGACAGTGACACTGATAGAGACACTGACTGATAGAGACTCTGAATAATAGAGACACTGACTGATGGAGACACTGAGTGATACATACTGACTGATAGATACACTGCCTTCTAGAGACACTGACTGACAGAGACACTGACTGAGAGACACTGACGGAGAGACACTGACTGACAGAGACACTGATAGAGATACTGACTGACAGAGACACTGACTGACAGTGACACTGACAGAGGCATTGACTGACAGTGACACTAATAGAGACACTGACAGTGACACTGATAGAGACACTGACTGACAGTGACACTGATAGAGACACTGACTGATAGAGACTCTGAATAATAGAGACACTGACTGATGGAGACACTGAGTGATACATACTGACTGATAGATACACTGCCTTCTAGAGACACTGACTGACAGAGACACTGACTGAGAGACACTGACGGAGAGACACTGGCTGACAGAGACACTGACTGCCAGAGACACTGACTGCCAGAGACACTGACTGAAAGAGACACTGACTGAAAGAGACACTGACTGACAGAGACACTGACGGAGAGACACTGACTGACAGAGACACTGACTGACAGAGACACTGATTGACAGGGACACTGACTGATAGAGACACTGACTGACAGAGAAACAGACTGATCAAGACACCGACTGAGAGAGACACTGACTAATAGTGACACTGACAGAGACTCTGACTGACAGTGACACTGACAGAGACTCTGGCTGACAGTGACACTGATACAGACACTGACTGACAGTGACACTGATACAGACACTGACTGACAGTGACACTGATACAGACACTGACTGACAGAGACACTGATAGAGACACTGACTGACAGTGACACTGATAGAGACACTGATTGACAGTAACAATGAGAGAGACACTGACGGACAGTGACACTGATAGAGACACTGACTGACAGTGACACAGATAGAGACACTGACTGACGGTGACACCGATGGAGAGACTGACATTGATACTGATAGAGACACTAATTGTCGGTCGCTGATGTAGAATCTGACTGACAGTGACGCAGAGAGACACTGACAGACAGTAACACTGATAGAGACACTGACTGATGGTGACACTGATAGAGACACTGACTGACGGTGACACTGATAGAGACTCTGAATAATAGAGACACTGACTGATGGAGACACTGAGTGATAGAGACACTGACTGATAGAGACACTGACTAATAGTGACACTGAGAGAGACACTGACTGACAGAGACACTGACTGATAGTGACACTGACAGAGGCATTGACTGACAGTGACACTAATAGAGACACTGACAGTGACACTGATAGAGACACTGACTGACAGTGACACTGATAGAGACACTGACTGATAGAGACTCTGAATAATAGAGACACTGACTGATGGAGACACTGAGTGATACATACTGACTGATAGATACACTGCCTTCTAGAGACACTGACTGACAGAGACACTGACTGAGAGACACTGACGGAGAGACACTGACTGACAGAGACACTGACTGATAGTGACACTGATAGAGACACTGAATGACGGTGACACTGATAGAGACACTGACTGACAGTGACACTGACTGATGGTGACACTGATAGAGACACTGAATGACGGTGACACTGATAGAGACACTGACTGACAGTGACACTGATAGAGACACTGAATGACGGTGACACTGATAGAGACACTGACTGACAGTGACACTGATAGAGACACTGACAGACAGTGACACTGATAGAGACACTGACTGACAGTGACACTGAGAGAGACACTGAATGACAGTGACACTGATAGAGACACTGACAGACAGTGACACTGATAGAGACACTGACTGACAGTGACACTGATAGAGACACTGACTGACAGTAACACTGATAGAGACACTGACTGACAGAGACACTGATAGAGACACTGACTGACGGTGACACTGATAGAGACACTGACTGACAGAGACACTGAGAGAGACACTGACTAACAGTGACACTGAGAGAGACACTGACTGACAGAGACACTGATAGAGACTCTGACTGACAGAGACACTGATAGAGACACTGACTGACAGAGACACTGAGAGAGATACTGATTGACAGTGACACTGATAGAGACACTGACTAACAGTGACACTGATAGAGACACTGACTAACAGTGACACTGATAGAGACACTGACAGACAGTGACACTGAGAGAGACACTGACTGACAGTGACACTGATAGAGACACTGACTGACAGTGACACTGATAGAGACACTGACTGACGGTGACACTGATAGAGACACTGACTAACAGTGACACTGATAGAGACACTGACAGACAGTGACACTGAGAGAGACACTGACTGACAGTGAGACTGATAGAGACACTGACTGACAGAGACACGGATAGAGACACTGACTGATGGTGACACTGATAGAGACACTGACTGACAGAGACACTGAGAGAGACACTGACTAACAGTGACACTGAGAGAGACACTGACGGACAGTGACATTGATAGAGACACTGACTGACAGAGACACTGATAGAGACTCTGACTGACAGAGACACTGATAGAGACACTGACTGACAGAGACACTGATAGAGACACTGACTGACAGAGACACTGAGAGAGATACTGATTGACAGTGACACTGATAGAGACACTGACTAACAGTGACACTGAGAGAGACACTGACTGACCGTGACACTGATAGAGACACTGACAGACAGTGACACTGATAGAGACACTGACAGATAGTGACACTGAGAGAGACACAGACTGACCGTGACACTGAGAGAGACACTGACAGATAGTGACACTGATAGAGACACTGACAGACAGTGACACTGATAGAGACACTGACAGACAGTGACACTGATAGAGACACTGACTGACGGTGACACTGATAGTGACACTGACAGACAGTGACACTGAGAGAGACACTGACAGACAGTGACACTGATAGAGACACTGACTGACGGTGACACTGATAGTGACACTGACAGATAGTGACACTGAGAGAGACACTGACTGACAGTGACACTGATAGAGACACTGACTGATGGTGACACTGAGAGAGACACTGACTGACAGTGACACTGAGAGAGACACTGACTAAAAGTCACACTGAGAGAGATACTGACTGACAGAGACACTGACAGAGACACTGACAGACAGTTACACTGATAGAGACAATGACTGACAGTGACACTGAGAGAGACACTGATTGACAGTGACACTGATAGAGACACTGACAGACAGTGACACTGATTGAGACACTGACAGACAGTGACACTGATAGAGACACTGATTGACAGTAACACTGAGAGAGACACTGATTGACAGTGACACTGATAGAGACACTGACAGACAGTTACACTGATAGAGACAATGACTGACAGAGACACTGATACAGACAGTGACTGACAGTGACACTGAGAGAGATACTGACTGACAGTAACAATGAGAGAGACACTGACGGACAGTGACACAGATAGAGACACTGACAGACAGTGACACTGAGAGAGACACTGACAGACAGTGACACTGAGGGACACACTGACTTACAGAGACACTGATAGAGGCACTGACAGAAGGTGACACTGATCGAGACACTGACTGACAGTGACACTGATAGAGACACTGAATGGCGGTGACACTGATAGAGACACTGACAGACAGTGACACTGTTAGAGACACTGACAGACAGTGACACTGATAGAGACACTGACAGAAGGTGACACTGATCGAGACACTGACTGACAGTGACACTGATAGAGACACTGAATGACGGTGACACTGATAGAGACACTGACAGAAGGTGACACTGATCGAGACACTGACAGACAGTAACACTGATAGAGACACTGACTGACCCTGTCACTGATAGAGACACTAATTGACAGTGACACTGATACAGACACAGACTGACAGTGACACTGATAGAGACACTGACTGACAGTGACACTGACAGAGACACTGACTGACAGTGACAGCGTCGGAGACACTGACTGACAGTGACACTGATGGAGACGCTGACAGACAGTGACACTGATAGAGACACTGACAGACAGTGACACTGACAGAGACACTGACTGACAGTGACACTGATAGAGACACTGACAGACAGTGACACTGATAGAGACACTGACGGACAGTGACACTGATAGAGACACTGACAGACAGTGACACTGATGGAGACACTGACTGACCGTGACACTGAGAGAGACACTGACAGACAGTGACACTGATAGAGAAACTGACAGACAGTGACACTGATACAGACACAGACTGACAGTAACACTGATAGACACACTGACAGACAGTGACACTGATGGAGACACTGACTGACAGTAACACTGAGAGAGACACTGACGGACAGTGACACTGATAGAGAGTAACACTGATAGAGACACTGAATATAAGTGACACTGAGAGATTTACTGACTGACAGTGACACTGACAGAGACACTGACTGACGGTCACACGGATAGAGATACTGACTAAAAGTCACACTGAGAGAGATACTGACTGACAGTGACACTGACAGAGACACTGACAGACAGTGACACTGAGGGACACACTGACTGATAGAGACACTGATATAGACACTGACAGACAGTGACACCTACAGAGACAATGACTGACAGTGACACTGATAAACACACTGACAGACAGTAACACTGATAGAGACACTGACTGACAGTGACACTGAGAGAGATACTGACTGACAGTGACACTGACAGAGACACTGACAGACAGTGACACTGATAGAGACACTGACAGACAGTGACACTTATAGAGACATTGACAGACAGTGATACTGATAGAGACACTGACTGATAGTGACACTGATAGAGACACTGACTCACGGTGACACTGATAGAGACACTGACTGACAGTGACACTGACAGAGACACTGACAGACAGTGACACTGAGAGAGACACTGATGGACAGTGACATTGATAGAGACACTGACTGACAGAGACACTGATAGACAGTGACACCTACAGAGACACTGACTGACAGTGACACTGATAGAGACACTGACTGACGGTGACACTGATAGTGACACTGACAGACAGTGACACTGAGAGAGACACTGACAGACAGTGACACTGATAGAGACACTGACTGACGGTGACACTGATAGTGACACTGACAGATAGTGACACTGAGAGAGACACTGACTGACAGTGACACTGATAGAGACACTGACTGATGGTGACACTGAGAGAGACACTGACTGACAGTGACACTGAGAGAGACACTGACTAAAAGTCACACTGAGAGAGATACTGACTGACAGAGACACTGACAGAGACACTGACAGACAGTTACACTGATAGAGACAATGACTGACAGTGACACTGAGAGAGACACTGATTGACAGTGACACTGATAGAGACACTGACAGACAGTGACACTGATTGAGACACTGACAGACAGTGACACTGATAGAGACACTGATTGACAGTAACACTGAGAGAGACACTGATTGACAGTGACACTGATAGAGACACTGACAGACAGTTACACTGATAGAGACAATGACTGACAGAGACACTGATACAG
Source organism: Squalus acanthias (assembly GCA_030390025.1). Taxonomy (NCBI): domain Eukaryota; kingdom Metazoa; phylum Chordata; class Chondrichthyes; order Squaliformes; family Squalidae; genus Squalus; species Squalus acanthias. The sequence continues at coordinate 2,196,401 of JASTWF010000046.1, forward strand.
ACAGTGACTGACAGTGACACTGAGAGAGATACTGACTGACAGTAACAATGAGAGAGACACTGACGGACAGTGACACAGATAGAGACACTGACAGACAGTGACACTGAGAGAGACACTGACAGACAGTGACACTGAGGGACACACTGACTTACAGAGACACTGATAGAGGCACTGACAGAAGGTGACACTGATCGAGACACTGACTGACAGTGACACTGATAGAGACACTGAATGGCGGTGACACTGATAGAGACACTGACAGACAGTGACACTGTTAGAGACACTGACAGACAGTGACACTGATAGAGACACTGACAGAAGGTGACACTGATCGAGACACTGACTGACAGTGACACTGATAGAGACACTGAATGACGGTGACACTGATAGAGACACTGACAGAAGGTGACACTGATCGAGACACTGACAGACAGTAACACTGATAGAGACACTGACTGACCCTGTCACTGATAGAGACACTAATTGACAGTGACACTGATACAGACACAGACTGACAGTGACACTGATAGAGACACTGACTGACAGTGACACTGACAGAGACACTGACTGACAGTGACAGCGTCGGAGACACTGACTGACAGTGACACTGATGGAGACGCTGACAGACAGTGACACTGATAGAGACACTGACAGACAGTGACACTGACAGAGACACTGACTGACAGTGACACTGATAGAGACACTGACAGACAGTGACACTGATAGAGACACTGACGGACAGTGACACTGATAGAGACACTGACAGACAGTGACACTGATGGAGACACTGACTGACCGTGACACTGAGAGAGACACTGACAGACAGTGACACTGATAGAGAAACTGACAGACAGTGACACTGATACAGACACAGACTGACAGTAACACTGATAGACACACTGACAGACAGTGACACTGATGGAGACACTGACTGACAGTAACACTGAGAGAGACACTGACGGACAGTGACACTGATAGAGAGTAACACTGATAGAGACACTGAATATAAGTGACACTGAGAGATTTACTGACTGACAGTGACACTGACAGAGACACTGACTGACGGTCACACGGATAGAGATACTGACTAAAAGTCACACTGAGAGAGATACTGACTGACAGTGACACTGACAGAGACACTGACAGACAGTGACACTGAGGGACACACTGACTGATAGAGACACTGATATAGACACTGACAGACAGTGACACCTACAGAGACAATGACTGACAGTGACACTGATAAACACACTGACAGACAGTAACACTGATAGAGACACTGACTGACAGTGACACTGAGAGAGATACTGACTGACAGTGACACTGACAGAGACACTGACAGACAGTGACACTGATAGAGACACTGACAGACAGTGACACTTATAGAGACATTGACAGACAGTGATACTGATAGAGACACTGACTGATAGTGACACTGATAGAGACACTGACTCACGGTGACACTGATAGAGACACTGACTGACAGTGACACTGACAGAGACACTGACAGACAGTGACACTGAGAGAGACACTGATGGACAGTGACATTGATAGAGACACTGACTGACAGAGACACTGATAGACAGTGACACCTACAGAGACAATGACTGACAGTGACACTGATAAACACACTGACAGACAGTAACACTGATAGAGACACTGACTGACAGTGACACTGAGAGAGATACTGACTGACAGTGACACTGACAGAGACACTGACAGACAGTGACACTGATAGAGACACTGACAGACAGTGACACTTATAGAGACATTGACAGACAGTGATACTGATAGAGACACTGACTGATAGTGACACTGATAGAGACACTGACTCACGGTGACACTGATAGAGACACTGACTGACAGTGACACTGACAGAGACACTGACAGACAGTGACACTGAGAGAGACACTGATGGACAGTGACATTGATAGAGACACTGACTGACAGAGACACTGATAGACAGTGACACCTACAGAGACACTGACTGACAGTGACACTGATAGACACACTGACAGACAGTGACACTGATGGAGACACTGACGGACAGTGACACTGATAGAGAGTAACACTGATAGAGACACTGAATATAAGTGACACTGAGAGATTTACTGACTGACAGAGACACTGATAGAGACACTGACTGACGGTCACACGGATAGAGATACTGACTAAAAGTCACACTGAGAGAGACACTGACACTGATAGAGACACTGACTGACAGTAACACTGATAGAGACACTGACTGACAGTGACACTGATAGAGACACTGACTGACAGTGACACTGATAGAGACACTGACTGACAGTGACACTGATAGAGACACTGACTGACAGTGACACCGATAGAGACACTGACTGACAGTGACACCGATAGAGACACTGACTGACAGTGACACTGATAGAGACACTGACTGACGGTGACACTGATAGAGACACTGACTGACAGTGACACCGATAGAGACACTGACTGACAGTGACACCGATAGAGACACTGACTGACAGTGACACTGATAGAGACACTGACTGACGGTGACACTGATAGAGACACTGACAGACAGTGACACTGATAGAGACACTGACTGACGGTGACACTGATAGAGACACTGACTGACAGAGACACTGATAGAGACACTGACAGACAGTCACACTGATAGAGACACAGACTGACAGAGACACTGATAGAGACACTGACTGACAGTGACACTGATAGAGACACTGACTGACGGTGACACTGAGAGAGACTCTGACTGACAGTAACACTGATAGAGACACTGACTGACGGTGACACTGAGAGAGACACTGACTGACAGAGACACTGATAGAGACACTGACTGACACCGACACTCTCACAGACACTGATTGACAGTGACAATGATAGAGAGAATGACTGACAGTAACAATGAGAGAGATACTGACTGACAGTGACACTGTTAGAGAGAATGACTGACAGTGACACTGATGGAGACACTGACTGACAGTGACACTGATAGAGACACTGACTGACAGTGACACTGAGAGAGACACTGACTGACAGTGACACTGATAGAGACACTGACAGACAGTGACACTGATAGAGACTCTGACTGACAGTGACACTGATAGAGACACTGACTCACAGTGACACTGATAGAGACACTGACTCACAGTGACACTGAGAGAGACACTGACTGACAGTGACACTGATAGAGACACTGACTGACAGTGTCCTCGTCCGTGACCAGATCGAAGCCTCATTGCTGTGCAATTTTGTGCAGAGCGCAACTGATATTGTCACAGCTTAACCTGTACAACACTCTGTAGTTCCCTTTCCAGATTAAATGTTACCTGTCTCTTCCTTTGTAAAAACTAATGCAAATGTTTAGCATTTTTGACGCCTGTCAGGCATCAGTTGTCATTGCCCTCACCCGATTCTACTTTCAGTGACTCCACTCCATCCCTCCTTTTCCTTTCACAATAACTAAAATTGTTTTTTTAATTATCATAGAATCATAGATCATAGAAAGTTACAGCATGGAAGGAGGCCATTTCGGTCCATCGTGTCCGCGCCGGCCAACAAAGAGCTATCCAGCCTAATCCCACTTCCCAGCTCTTGGTCCGTAGCACTGCAGGTTAGAGCATCCCAAGTGCACATCCAAGTACTTTTTAAATGTGGTTAGGGTTCCTGCCTCTACCACCCTTTCAGGCAGCGAGTTCCAGACCCCCACAACCCTCTGGGTGAAGAAATTTCCCCTCAAATCCCCTCTAAACCTTCCCCCAATTACTTTAAATCTGTGCCCCCTGGTTTTTGACCCCTCTGCTAAGGGAAATAGGTCCTTTCTATCCACTTTATCTAGGCCCTTCAATAAGGTCTCCCCTCGGCCTCCTCTGTTCCAAGGAAAACAAACCCAGCCTATCCAGTCTTTCCTCATAGCTAAGATTCTCTACTCCCGGCAACATCCTTGTAAATCTCCTCTGCACCCTCTCTAGTGCAATCACATCTTTCCTGTAATGTGGTGACCAGAACTGCACGCAGTACTCTAGCTGAGGCCTAACTAGTGTTTTATTCAGTTGAAGCATAACCCCCCTGCTCTTGTATTCGATGCCACGGCTAATAAAGGCAAGCATTCTGTATGCCTTCTTAACCACCTTATCTATCTGGCCTGCTACCTTCAGGGATCTGTGGACATGCACTCCAAGGTCCCTTAGTGAATTACCCTTCACTTCTCTTGCCATATACGATTTGAAATTTCTCTTTGCCATTCTGACACCTCTTTAACATTCCTGGCATCTCTTTTGGTATTTAATGCATCTTAATTCTGTGTTCTCTCTGTCCATGGCCTCAAATCCTTTGTTTTTGTTTGTGAGTTGCTGGACAGTCTCCTCTAACCAGGCAGGAGAGCCTTTCAGTTTGGTGCCTTTGCTTTGCATGGATACATACTGAACCATTGCATTCAAAATCACCTCCTTGAAGGAACTCCATGCTTCCTCTACTCCCCAAGCCATATTCAAACCTGCCAAGCCCACTCGCACAGGACATCTCAAGTGCATGAAGTTGGTCCTCTTCATCGAAGCTGTGGTGTCCCTGCCCTGGGAGTGTTTGATGGGACAGTGTAGAGGGAGCTTTACTCTGTATCTAACCCGTGCTGTACCTGCCCTGGGAGTGTTTGACGGGACAGTGTAGAGGGAGCTTTACTCTGTATCTAACCCGTGCTGTCCCTGCCCTGGGAGTGTTTGATGGGACAGTGTAGAGGGAGCATTACTCTGTATCTAACCCGTGCTGTACCTGCCCTGGGAGTGTTTGATGGGACAGTGTAGGGAGAGCTTTACTCTGTATCTAACCCGAGCTGTACCTGCCCTGGAAGTATTTGATGGGACAGTGTAGAGGGAGCTTTACTCTGTATCTAACCTGTGCTGTACCTGCCCTGGGAGTTTTTGATGGGGCAGTGCAGAGGGAGCTTTACTCTGTATCTAACCCGTGCTGTACCTGCCCTGGGAGTGTTTGATGGGACAGTTTAGAGAGAGCTTTACTCTATATCTAACCCACGCTGTACCAGCCCTGGGCGTGTTTGATGGGACAGTGTAGATGGAGCTTTGCACCGTATCTAACCCTTGCTGTACCTGCTCTGGGAGTATTTGATGGGACAGTGTAGATGGAGCTTTACTCCGTACCTAACTCGTACTGTATCAGCTCTGGGAGTTTTTTTTAATTCATTTAATGGATGTGGGCGTCGCTGGCAAGGCCAGCATTTATTGCCCATCCCTAGTTGCCCTTGAGAAGGTGGTGGTGAGCTGCCTTCTTGAACCACTGCAGTCCGTGTGGTGAAAGTACTCCCACAGTGCTGTTAGGGAGGGAGTTCCAGGATTTTGACCCAGCGACGATGAAGGATTCGCGATATACTTCTAGGTCAGGATGGTGTGTGACTTGGAGGAGAACTTGGAGGTGGTGGTGTTCCCATGCGCCTGCTGCCTTTGTCCTTCTAGGTGGAAGAGGTCACGAATTTGGGAGGTGCTGCCGAAGAAGCCTTGGCGAGTTGCTGCAGTGTTTGAGGGGACAGTGTAAAGAGAGCTTTACTCTGTATCTAACCCGTGCTGTACCTGCGCTGGGAGTGTTTGATGGGACAGTGTAGAGTGAGCTTTACTCTGTATCTAACCCATGCTGTACCTGCCCTGGGAGTGTTTGATGGGACAGTGCAGAGGGAGCTTTACTCTGTATCTAACCCATGCTGTACCTGCCCTGGGAGTGTTTGATGGGACAGTGCAGAGGGAGCTTTACTCTGTATCTAACCCATGCTGTACCTGCCCTGGGAGTGTTTGATGGGACAGTGTAGAGGGAGCTTCACTCTGTATCTAACCCGTGCTGTACCTGCCCAGGAAGTGTTTGATGGGACAGTGTAGAGTGAGCTTTACTCTGTATCTAACCCGTGCTGTACCTGCCCTGGGAGTGTTTGATGGGATGGTGTAGAGTGAGCTTTACTCTGTATCTAACCCGTGCTGTACCTGCCCTGGGAGTGTTTGATGGGATGGTGTAGAGGGAGCTTTACTCTGTATCTAACCCGTGCTGTACCCCACCTGGGATCTCTTGTGCCTGAACAGGAAAATGCTCCCTTCCCCAACATTGAATCCGTCACCTGAATGAACACAAAGTTCACAGTAGTCGAAAGCAGGAGAGAAAAGAAAGCGTTACATGTAACGCAGTCGTATGCAGAAGAATAGATTTAAAAATTCTTACCGGAATTAGCGGATCAGGCAGGAACTATCGTGAGCGGTTGGGTAAATGCTGCTCCAAGACTGTCAAGGAGTAGTTTTCAAGGCTCTGATGCACTGATCTGTGGGGTGTTGCTGTGGCCTCATTGTGATTCAGCTCACACATGTGAGGCTTTGTGAGGTCAGCTGCTGGTGTGGATGCCCTGCAATGCTTTCTGGGAGTTGTGTCTGCCCCAGGGCCCTGGGGCAGCAGGAACACTCTCCCATAGAACTGGCCCATGCTCTCCCGTTAACAAAGGGCTCATGCCTTGGCTGCGCTCCCTCGGCCCCCTGCATGCAGCCTGTCATCCCAGTGCCTCATGCTGACCGTTCTCGCTGCTGCCCATGTGATCTCCCCGCGCGCCCCCCCCCCCCCCCCAACAACACCTCTGTTAGAATGTTTTAAGATCATTTAAAAAGTCAGTCTATCCCAGCATATTTTTCTTTTAGCATTTATAGTGGTCAAGCAAATATGAGAGAAAGGGAAATCTTAATCTTGCCTCTATATGTAAAGAACAGGCCTAGGGAATGGGAGAAACATTTTGCCTAAGCACTTACTGTCCTATAAATAAGGCTTGTAGCACAGAGACAAATGCTGAAAAGATTATAAACTGGGTAAACACCTCCTCAAACTCCTGTCTTTTGGAACTTGCACGTTTTGTTAACTGCCAAAAATGATAGGTCAAGGTTGTATTATAGTATAAGAATAGAAGCAGGTCCCCTTTAACTTCAGGGCATTCTCGAAGGTCGGGAGCAATGCAGCCACGCGGAGGGCCTGCAGGGCGGGAGCTGGTCTCTCCAGGACTTGTGTTGCTCTCTGACGTCAGAGAGCGTTCTCGGAGGTAGTCGGCGCCTGGGAACCAGATTGTATTATTTGCAAGTCATTTAATATTCATAGAATCATAGAAATTTACAGCACAGAAGGAGGCCATTCAGCCCATCGTGTCTACGCTGGTTGAAAAAGAGCTATCCAGCCTCATCCCACTTCCCAGCTCTTGGTCCGTAGCCCTGTAGGTTACGGCACTTCAGGTGCACATCCAAGTACTTTTTAAATGTGATGAGCGTTTCTGCCTCTACCACCCTTTCAGGCAGTGAGTTCCAGACCCACACCGCCCTCTGGGTGAAAAATTCTCCTCAACTCCCCTCTAATCCTTCTACCAATTACTTTAAATCTGTGCCCCCTGGTTTTTGACCCCTCTGCTAAGGGAAATAGATCCTTCCTACCCACTCTATCTAGGCCCCTCATAATTTTATACACCTCAATTAAGTCTCCCCTCAGCCTCCTCTGTTCCAAGGAAAACAGACCCAGCCTATCCAATCTTTCCTCATAGCTAAAATTCTCCAGTCCTGGCAACATCCTCGTAAATCTCCTCTGCACCCTCCCTAGTGCAATCACAACTTTCCTGTAATGTGGTGACCAGAACTGTACACAGTACTCTAGCTGCTGTAGAATTCGCAATTATCGCGATTTCATTTTAATAAGGAGAAAACACAAGTTTCGTTCAAAACAGCTTTTATTTCAGCGGAATGCTGTCAGGTTTAAATTGGACACAAGCAGCCTGTAAAATGGCCGCCGCACCGCGTGACAGAACATTCGAGACTTTTCGGCAGGCAGACAAGATGGCGTTCCAATAAACATTTTTGCAGGATCGATAACGATTCAGCACAGTGAAGACAATACACAGGACATTATGGGTTTACAGTATAAACATCGATACTGGGATCGGTCTCCCAGGTACAAAGGAAAGCCATCAAGGGCCCATCCAAAGGACATTAATATGTAAACTCCCAACGGCTCTACGATGAGAGAGCCGTTAGCAGGTAGTTATACAGGACACTTGGAAGCCCCAAACCCCTCCAGGGGGAACACCGACCGATTTAACAATGGGAGAAATATTAACAGGTACTCAAACATTCAGGAGTAGCCCCGAAACCCATTAAGGACAGAGATCACCCATACAGGACATTTTTGGGCGCCAAACCTTAAACAAAAGAATGGACATTGTAGTTGGGCGGGAAACGGAAGAACTGTGCACTATAATTGCAGGCCCAAACCGTCCATTCGCTCTCTTGCTCTTTTGCTCTTGACTCTTGCCGCTTGCTGCTGTTATCATCGTGGCTGCTCCTGTGTTTTATCCGGTCGATTCGTAACCTCGTGGCTGCTCCTGGGTAAAAGACTGTTGCAAAGACCTATGTTGGTAGCTGGCAGCGGAACCGAAGGCCCGGATGAGATGAGATGAGATGAGATGAGAGGAGAAGAGAAGAAGACCTTATCCATCGCCACGGTCAGTAAATCCCGACCGCGCCTGTAGGTCGATCAGCCAAGTCTTCTCGACAGGAAGTTTTCTTCTTTAACAAGACATATTGCATCAATGATAACTGGACTGTGCAAACACATCGTATCAGTGATATTGACAACGGTGCTCCACGATTAAACTTTGAAGCCCACCAACAGAGGTCTTCACTACAGCGGACGGTCCAGCCGACTGACCGAGCAGCAGAAGCAGTAAACAAGTGGGACCAGGAGATCTCCTGACCAACACGTGGGTGCTGCGGTGGAAAACATCCGATCAGCTATTCGGGATTTCTCCGAGTTATTACGAGTGGTGAGCATGAGTCTCGGGATCCTACGAAGCTAGTTTTAGGATAGTTATTGATAGGGGAGGGTTTAAAGTTTAAGGATATTTGTAATGTGTGCCCTATTTACGTTGTGCTGGTCGTTCCTCGTTTCCCTAAGAGTGATTATAACTGTTTGTAAGATTGTACTGTCATTAATCTGTGCATATGACATGTATTTCATAATTTTAAGTATCATGCAATAAAGATTTTCCATTTCGTACCGTTCAAACCAAGTCTACATGAGTTTTATCTCCATTACTGCTCTCGCATCTAAGTCCAGTGTCTAGAACCGTAAGGGAGAGTGATTCGAACCACTCACAGGGGTGTCTAGTGTTCCCAGACTGGCTGGAGACCAGGCCTAGACCCGCACTGACATACAGGCTGCACAGAGCCGCGTGAACCTCACAGGCCACGAGACACGCAGGGTCAGGAGAGTATCCCTTACAGAAAATGGCGACCGCGGCAGGACACTGGCAGCGAGAGGGTAGTGTGTTAGATTTTGGAATGACTGTACGAAATGTGATGCAGGAAAAGATAGCGGATTACGTATTTGGAAAGGTTAATCTAACGAAAAAGTGGATAAGTGAACTGTTAGCGGATAAGAGCCCACTAGAGGCAGCTGAAAGGTGGACGGATAGTAAGGAGCATAAAAAGGCAGTTGAGAAAGCAGTCTGGCTTATGTGCTACAAAAGGCAGGTTCAGATTTCAAACCAGACCAATACAGCGCTAACCGCTCGAATCAAGCATCTAGAGGAGGAAATGGAGGAGAAGGTTTCTGGAGGGGAGGCGCTCATTAAGAGTTTAAATGAGTTACGCCAGGAAAGCCAGGAAGTCTCCAGCTACCTTAAAACAAGGGTAGAGTATCTCGAGTGCCAGATCACTGAAGCAAAATTAAACGAGAGTAGGATGAAGGAAAGATGTAACCGTCAAGCTGCCCAGATAAGAACTCAAGAAGAGAGCTTAATGGGGGTTAGGTCGGCGTATAAGTTGGCCCTTGAGGATAAGTTTCAGGGAGCCGACCATAGCGCCTGCGAAAAAGAGATAGAGAGCCTCAAAAAGCCGTGAATAATGCGAACGGCATGGTGTGCCTTATTAATCCGTCGGCACGCCAGCCGCTAGTAAATGAGAGATTTAGAAATTCCCCACCAAGTAAAGCAGAAGAGGTAGTAGCCACTGCGCCCTCCGCGCCACCCAGCTATTCAGAAACCTGGGTTAGGGAGGAAGCAACGGAAGAAACAAAAGAGCCCGTTGAAAAGGAAGTAGAAAAGGGATCGTTGTATCCAGTAACGGGGATTAAAAGGGGCCCAAGCAGAAACGGTGGGGAAGAACCGGGGGATCTCCTCGGACAGCTGGTGTTGCCTCACAGTTCACATCAGCTGAGGGCTATGATAAACCACGTAAGGAAGCTGACCGAGATAGACGACCCTTCCGTACATTTTAGGGAAGTTGAGCAAGCCGCAGCCATCAACGGCTGCGATGATGGGGAGACAGCAAAAATGCTGCTGTTCTCTTTAGATAGCTCGGTCCTTCAGTGTCTCTCAGGCGATAGCAAGAGGGGTAATAAAAGTTATGAGGAATTGAAAAATGAGGTCCTAGAAGTAGTGGGAGCGAACGACGGAGGTCCGTTTGCTAGAGTGGGACAGACAGTGCAGATGGAGGGAGAACCCCCGAAGGTTTTTGCCGACAGGCTGTGGCCAGTATATGAGCGCAGCTGTCTAGGTGCGCCCGAACGCGAAGATGTGGAAGGCGCCGCTTTAATTCATTGGCTTAGGTGCATAATAGCCAACAGTTTACCAGCCGTTAGAGAGCAGGCAAAAGCCTGGTTCGATCCCAATGACCTCAACCTTACGGAAGAGTCGGTCTTGAATCGACTCACGTTAGGTTACCGTAACATAAGGGGTATGGCAACACGTCCCTTTAAGGGAAGAGTACATGAGGTACGACCCGCAGCCCCGGCTCAAAGAGAGTGGCATCAGGAGGGTAATCGCGCCCCACAGGCAAGTAATGCCTGTTACGGGTGTGGGAAGACAGGGCACTGGCGCAAGCACTGCAGGAACCCTTGGAAGGATTCCAAGGATAAAAATCCCGCGGTCCGAACCCAGGCGCCTGTCCCGGCTAAGGAAGCAAAGGCACCCACCTCTCCCGAAGACCTCGAGGCAGTGTTAGGAGTCATGCGCAAGATGGTTTTGAATGCGCGTGGACAGGTGGCGGTCGCAACCGGCCCCGTAGGTGCCGCAGGACCGTCTAATAGTGCCCCATGACTAGAACCAGCACAGCCCGTCTACCTGTGTCCGCTCAGCTATGATGCGTGGAGGCGACCTGTGGTGGAGATGGAGGTAGAGAAACAAAAGGGCAGTTATTTGTTGGACACGGGAGCTTCTTGCACCATAATCCATACAGATGACCCTTTTGACTCGCCGCTATCTACCAAGGTCCCATTCACGCTAGCAGGGTTCACAGGGAAAGAACAGGCTGGCACGTTTTCCCTCCCGCTATCCATTCGTTTAGGGACACTTCGCCTTAAGTGGAAGTGTATACTGATGGCATGGCAAAAGGGGGGTGGAAGAGGTATTCTCGGGTCCGATCTGCTAGCGGGACACGGGATCCTCGTGGACCTCAGAAATCACTGTCTCTGGGGGGCTAAAGGGGAAAAAGGCGAGGTAATGGTAATTCAAGGGGAGGAAGAAACAGGGGTCCTGTGTACCGTACAGCCATCCGGAGGCTACGACCTCAGGCTTATGGTCGCAGATGTCCCAACGGACATGCAAACGTACGTGACAGATAATATGCACGCGTTTGCAACCCACAAGCACGATTGTGGGAGGGTGGTCGGGTTTGAGGTCAGCGTAGATGGGGACCCCATGACCCGACCCCAAAAGCAGTATAACTTCCCCAAAGAAGCAGAACCCGATATGGAGGCAGCAATGTCTTCCTTGGTGCAGCAGGGCGTGTTGAGGCCGATAGCCACACACGTGAACTCCCCATTATGGCCGGTTAGGAAGCCGGATAATTCGTGGAGAGCCACGGTGGACTACAGAGTCCTGAACAGTAACATCCCCGCCTGCGCGCCCACAGTAGCAGCAGTTGCTGACCTAATAGGGAGCATCCCAGCGTCCGCGACCACGTTCACGGTGCTGGATATCTCGAACGGTTTTTGGTCCATCCCGCTGCGGCGAGAGGACCAGTACAAGTTTGCCTTTACGTTTAAAGGGCAACAGTACACGTGGAACTGTTTGCCACAAGGTTTCCACAATAGCCCCAGTATTTTTCACCAGTGTATGGCAGGAAGTTTAAAGGAGTTTAGTCAGCCCAATCAGATAGTACAGTATGTGGATGATTTGCTCCTATTTACGGACTCAAGGGAGGAGCACGGACCACTGCTGGACGAGTTATTGGAGCTGTTAGCGAGGAAGGGTTTTAAAGTAAACCCAAAGAAAGCACGTATCGGTCAGCAGGAAGTAAAATTCCTGGGACTGACCCTACGCGCTGGGGAAAGAGCCATAGACAAAGCAAGGAGGGAGTCGGTGCAAGAATTACCGATTCCCAACAACGTAAGGGGTGTGAGGTCCTTCTTGGGACTGACCGGTTACTGCAGGGATTTTATCGAGGATTATGCGGCCACAGCGGCACCGCTCCTCCGACTCCTCCATAAGGGAGTAGAGTGGCTTTGGGACGAGGGCTGCCAAGCAGCCTTCGAGAAGTTAAAAAGGGATCTGCAGACCGCGCCAGCCTTAGGGGCCATAGATGGGGGGAAGGAGTTTTTCCTGGAGGTAGCTGCCAGCGGAGACAGCTTAAGCGCCGTGCTGCTCCAAGAGCGTCACGGCAAGCTGAGGCCGGTTGTCTATTCATCCAGGGTATTAACGGATGTGGAGAGAAGTTTTTCCAATTGCGAAAGGCACCTTTTAGCCACGCATTGGGCTGTGAAAAGATCAGCGATCTTCACAGGGCTCTCTCCCATCACTCTCCTCACACATCACACACCAACTAAGATGCTTCTGGATGGGAGGATTAAAGACGGGACCGTAAGCAGCGCACGCATTGCGCGTTGGACCCTTCTTCTCTCCCAGTTGGACATCAGAGTAAAAGGTCTTTGCGAGCCCAGGCTTGCGGCCAATTTGGTATACCCCGGTACAGCCCACCGGTGTTCGGTGGAGGGGGTGTGGGACGTCAACATAGGTTTACGGGCCGGGGTACATCCCACTGGGCGCGAGATTTATGTTGATGGGTCTAGCACAGTATCTGCTGGCGAGCGACTCACAGGGTGTGGAGTTTATGACCCTGCGGCAGACCTTGCCCTGGCGATCAAGCTCCCTAGCACCATGAGCGCGCAGCAGGCTGAGCTGTCTGCCGTGGTGTACGTGGTAACCCACCCAGACATTTTCCCAACCCCATACACGATTTGCTCGGACAGTATGTTCACCTGCAATTCGTGTACGGAATACCTGGCCATTTGGTCCCGCCGTGGATACACCTCCGCGGACGGGCGACCTTTAACGGTAAAGCCCTTGCTGGAGAAGATCTTAGCAGCAGCAGTAGGGGAGGAAGGGGAGATTTTCATCCATAAGGTGAAAGCTCACTCCTCCACAGAGCCCCGTGGGGAGGGCAACCGGCAGGCGGATGCGCTAGCCAGGGAGGGTGCCCGCGACGGTACTTTCTGGAACCCCTATAGAACCGGACCCATAGCAGCGGTCCGAGGTGGGGACGGGAATACCGGGAACACCAGGGTAGCATTGCCCCTAGACCTTAAGACCGTCCAAGCCCAGGATCCCGCCCTAAAAGCAGTCCTAAAAACGATTGCTGAGGGGAGGCAGGTAGAAGGTCCGTACAGTACGGCAACCCTCTCAGTTAAGGAAGGCATGCTGTTCCGCGAGGAGCAGTGGGTTGTGCCGCAGCAGCACAGGAGGGAATTCCTCCAGTTGGCTCACGAGGGACCAGGGGCAGGGCACCCCGGGCCCGAGGTTACCTGGCAACGGGTAGAGCAAGCGGGATGGTGGCCAGGGCTCAGGGAACAAGTCCGCGAGTTCTGTGCAAACTGTCTTGTGTGCGCTGCAAACAACCCAGACCCCCAGAAAAGGAAGGTGCCCATGGGACACGTAAGAAGGGTAGAGGGACCATGGCAGTCGATACAGATCGACTATATAGGACCCCTGCCCACCACCCAGGGAGGTTATAAGTACTGCCTCGTCCTGGTGGATGTGTTTTCCAAGTGGGTGGAAGCCTTCCCTTGTCGAACAGCTACGGCACTGGGTACAGCAAAAATCTTGGTCCGGGAAGTGTTCTCGCGGTGGGGACTCCCCCGTTTCGTGGAGTCAGACCAAGGGAGTCATTTCACCGGCCAGGTGATGCAGAACACCCTCATGCTTTTGGGCATTGAAGGGAAGTGGCACGTAGCACACAATCCCCAGTCATCCGGGATTGTTGAACGTATGAACCGGACCCTGAAGGAGAAATTGAGGAAAGAGACTAGGAACTCGCCCCAAAAATGGGCGGAAGTTCTGCCTTTAGTCCTCATGGGGGTCCGGGCCAGTCAGTCAAAAAGTACGGGGTACTCCCCGCACGAGGTAATGACCGGCAGGCTCATGCGAACCCCCACCCATGTGCTAGCCCCGGTGCTCACTGAGGGTCAGCTTCAAGAGATCAGCAGGGACAAGTTCGCCCAAACTCTCTTGGAGCGCCTGAAGCAAGTTTATGAGCAGGCGGCTGGGAACATGGGAAGGCAGCACCAGGGCAATCGCTTGTTGCTGGAACCCCGCAAAACGCGGGAGTGGGAAGTAGGAGACCAGGTCATGGTCAGAAACTACGCCAGAGTAGGGAGTCTGGAACCACTGTATATGGGACCCTACAACATTGTAGACAAGGCGAGTCCCATGGTTTACGCCGTAAAAGTACCTCGGCGCACTAAGTGGTTCCACATAAACCAATGTAAACTGTACCAGCCGGGTGCGCAAGGGAAAACTACAGGGGTAAATCCCGCCAATGGGAAAACACAGCCCCAGGTAGGACCACAAGGCACACAGGCAGGCGTAGCAGCTTGCATCAGGGGAAGGGACATCCCGGACGATCATGCAGCGTTTTTCTGGAGTTGGGGGTTAGATGACGAGGACCCCAGGGTACCCTGGTCAGATGAGGATAGTGCAGATGAGCATAGTGATGATGACGGGTGGTTTCAGAGGAACGGTCTGGAAGGATTGGGGCCGCTAGGTAGAGATCCATACGGGGTGGACACACAAGCTGCAGGTCCCGACAGCAGGAGGAAGGAGCTAGAGGAGGCCGGGCCAGCCGCTATGTGGTTCCCAGAGGTGTGGCCGCCCGCTTTGAACGTCCAGTCCTCAGGGGAGGCAGAGTTCGCGAGTGAAGGGCCGCCTGCTGGGCCGAGCAGGGCGGGGCCCCGAACTGCCAGCCCCGAGGTTAGGGAGGCGGAGTCAGCGGAGGCGGGGCTGGCGCCTGTGATGGAACCCCAGGTCATCCCGTTGAAGGTCTCGGGACCCGGTCCGTCCGTCACGGAGCCCCCGCCCATAGCAATTCCCCGTAGGTCAAGCAGAGTACCCCAGCCCAGGAAGATGTGGTCAGGTCCCCAGGCTGCCCCAGGGCGTAAGTTTCAGGTTAAGATAACCCGGGTAGAGACAGGCCACATCGAAGCAGTAACAGGCTGCGGCAGATCAGAGGAAAGGGTCAGCGCAGCAACAGGCTGCGGCAGATCAGAGGGAAGGGTCAGTGCCCTCCCACCGTCGGGAAGAGCTCGCAGCAGCCTTCTCAGGATTTAAAGGGGCCGCCCTGAGAACGGGCGGCATTGTAAAGTTATTAGTTTAAGGTTTTAAGTTTTAGTTTAAAGTTTTAAGTAGTTTTAATAAGGTTAAGTTTGTAGTGTTTTTAACAGATAACGATAAAATGATGGGAGTTTTAAGGCTAGGTTTAGAGGAAGTCTATTTAGCAAACGTTGAAGTTTACGTGAGGCGAGGTCAGGGGACCCGCTCACCCTTCACAAAAGCCAGAGACTCTTGGGAGGCTGGCTACAGCATTTTATCTGATCACAGGAACCAAGGAAGGATGGAACGACTTCTAGTTTTGCTCGTGGCAATCGGATGTGGATTGGCCTATCGGGGCCTCACCAAGGATGTCGTGGTGTTTGGATGTTCCGGGGACACGGCCCCCATCGCGGTGGATGGGACCGGAAGACGGAAGGCAGAAGGGACCAGCACCTATTTCCACAAGGGAAGGTGGCCAGGATGGCTGGGAACGAACTCAACGGAGTATTCCAGCACATCGGGGTTCGCCTACAAAGAGACTTCTTTAATGTGCCCCAAAGTACGGATCATCGCACCCAGGATCAGCGTCACCGTCGGCAAACGGATTTGTTTGACCTGCAGTGGGAATGTCCCATTGAGCCGATGGTGGTGGCTGCGAAAGCTGAGCAAAACTATGAGGAACTCTTCGGTCGAGTGGGAACGACTGGGTAATAATACCCATCGGACAATTACGGGGACAGATGGACAAGTGAAAGTCTGTTGGGACAAATGGTGGGAACCAGATGAGGGGATTTATGTTTGTATGTGGGGGTCAAAGTACGTTTGCCCCAAAGGCATCTCCATATTCTTTATTAACCAGTGGCAGGATAACGGACAGGGGATGAGGTGGGATGCGAGCACCCGGGGGTGCGGAGCCCCATACTCTCCGATCCCAGTAAATGCCACTGAGCTCATTACGCGCCCACGCAAAGCCCCGCCCACGATTCCGGTAGTTCTAACTGAGGAAGAAGGGTGCCCTAAAACTAGTAAGGGACCCGGGAACGGTTTGGTACTGGTCCCCACAGACCAGATACTATTTCAGGGGGTACATTACGCGGTGGCCTCGGTGATTTTAAATCTCACTGAGGTACGGTTACCAGAGTGGTGCCCCAAAAAGACGGAACAGTTGTACCAGATCCTGTTGACCAAGATGTTCAGGCAATTTTACGAGTTTGATTTTGCAGAAATCGATAAGACAAGTTTATACACCGCACCGCAGGAAGTTTTGGACCAAGTAGGGAGGCAAAGAAGGGGTTTGGTGAACGATGCGTTCACTGCTTTTAACACAGGGACATCTGTGGTCAACGCTCTAGACAGTGTGGAGCTGCAGACCCAGATTAATGGTTTAAAAACACAGTTAAAGGATATTCTTACAGATGAGAATAAAGTGGTAGGGTCGGGTCTGCACGAGGACCAAGCCATGACACTACACTTAAAAGAGATTATAGCAGAGCTGGAGAAACATGCGCGTACGGTAAATGCCCTGATTAGGGAAGATCGGAATGCATCCGATCAAGCTGCGCAGAACGAGGTGTGCGTGCTTTACGGGGCGTGGTTACTGGGCGAGGGCCGCAGTAATTTGGAGGATTTAAAACAAGGTTTGGTCCCGTCCTGGATAAGTAACAAACACCTGCGGGCGCTCCACCCTTTTCAGAATGCATTAAGTCCGTGCCAGCTCAGGCTAGCTTCAGAAGCTTACCCAGTCCCCGTGGACTGCGGACGTTCAAACCATACTATTATGGGAATAGTATTACGCATGCCGGTTTTGGGCAACACAGCAAAGCCCGCCCCGGTGTATCGGGTAGAGAACATCGGTGTCATTCAGGGGGGAGCCCACATTCGTTATGCAGCGGTTCCACCTTACGTCATCCGCTGGGAGCAAACGATGACAGGTACAGATCTCTCTGGTTGTCGTGGCAGGGGAGCACACATAATACTGTGCCCCCAGCACTTGAATGCCTTTTTAACACCACAGTGCGGGTTCAGAACGGCTGGCGCCAAGTCCATGAATTGCACCATGGAGGCAATGGCACAAGATCATGTGCCTCCGCAGGTAGCATACATCGGGGGTGGAACATATTGTGTTACCACTGCAGCGCAACACTACCAGCATGGAAACCGTAGCCGGTGTCCGGTGAGTGACAGCAGTTTCTGTTTTAAACCCAGGGCTGAAGTTCAAGTAGCACAACAGCGAATTATCCCAATCCCTGAACCATCCACTGTTCATCTCACAGTAAAAGAGAATTTTACCGACTTGCAGCGATTTGTCGCACATTTTGGGTACCTCATTCCCCCTCTCCCCGAGCATTTAACCAAACTTCTAAAAGCCGTCGCGGTGTCACAAAAGCATTTCTATACATTAGAACAGAAAACCGTCGAGATAGGTACAGACATTTTGGACATAGTGGTTCCACCGTGGTGGAATCTGTTCACGAATATTGAAGTGCCCTCATGGGTCAGAATAGCCTCCCACATTTTAGTCGTCTGTCAAGTGTTTATTGTAGTATACCTTTTGTTCATACATTGTAAAAGAGACAAGCGCCTCACCAAGCATGAGAACACGGGAGAGTGGCGAGAACGTTACGTGCGCGTGCACGATGAGAGCGCAGTGTAATGGGAAAATGGCGTCACTCCCGCTCGCCACGTGCGCCGCGGAAGTTTGTACTCAGTGTAAATACGTTGGAAACTCGACATGTTTAAGAGTTGGGATTTGTTTATTTTGGTGATGGTGTTGATTGTTTGGTTTTTTGGGTTTTGTTTTTCCTTTCCCTGAATAAAAGATAAATATACAGGTGATGCGTGAGGTATCGGCCTGGTTACGCCGGGAAGGAAGACAAGTGGTGTAAGTTTAAGGGCAAATGATGCCTATGGTGATATAAAATGTGATTTTCTTGGGAAATAAGGACGACACAGAGACCCTAGTGAAGTTAAAATTTATGGGATTAATTTACTGGATTCGGAGTGAAATCGAGATAAGATTGCTCACCACTGAGATTTTTTGATACGATAAGCGGAGTTATTCGCATCAACAGGAGGGACTGTAGAATTCGCAATTATCGCGATTTCATTTTAATAAGGAGAAAACACAAGTTTCGTTCAAAACAGCTTTTATTTCAGCGGAATGCTGTCAGGTTTAAATTGGACACAAGCAGCCTGTAAAATGGCCGCCGCACCGCGTGACAGAACATTCGAGACTTTTCGGCAGGCAGACAAGATGGCGTTCCAATAAACATTTTTGCAGGATCGATAACGATTCAGCACAGTGAAGACAATACACAGGACATTATGGGTTTACAGTATAAACATCGATACTGGGATCGGTCTCCCAGGTACAAAGGAAAGCCATCAAGGGCCCATCCAAAGGACATTAATATGTAAACTCCCAACGGCTCTACGATGAGAGAGCCGTTAGCAGGTAGTTATACAGGACACTTGGAAGCCCCAAACCCCTCCAGGGGGAACACCGACCGATTTAACAATGGGAGAAATATTAACAGGTACTCAAACATTCAGGAGTAGCCCCGAAACCCATTAAGGACAGAGATCACCCATACAGGACATTTTTGGGCGCCAAACCTTAAACAAAAGAATGGACATTGTAGTTGGGCGGGAAACGGAAGAACTGTGCACTATAATTGCAGGCCCAAACCGTCCATTCGCTCTCTTGCTCTTTTGCTCTTGACTCTTGCCGCTTGCTGCTGTTATCATCGTGGCTGCTCCTGTGTTTTATCCGGTCGATTCGTAACCTCGTGGCTGCTCCTGGGTAAAAGACTGTTGCAAAGACCTATGTTGGTAGCTGGCAGCGGAACCGAAGGCCCGGATGAGATGAGATGAGATGAGAGGAGAAGAGAAGAAGACCTTATCCATCGCCACGGTCAGTAAATCCCGACCGCGCCTGTAGGTCGATCAGCCAAGTCTTCTCGACAGGAAGTTTTCTTCTTTAACAAGACATATTGCATCAATGATAACTGGACTGTGCAAACACATCGTATCAGTGATATTGACAACGGTGCTCCACGATTAAACTTTGAAGCCCACCAACAGAGGTCTTCACTACAGCGGACGGTCCAGCCGACTGACCGAGCAGCAGAAGCAGTAAACAAGTGGGACCAGGAGATCTCCTGACCAACACGTGGGTGCTGCGGTGGAAAACATCCGATCAGCTATTCGGGATTTCTCCGAGTTATTACGAGTGGTGAGCATGAGTCTCGGGATCCTACGAAGCTAGTTTTAGGATAGTTATTGATAGGGGAGGGTTTAAAGTTTAAGGATATTTGTAATGTGTGCCCTATTTACGTTGTGCTGGTCGTTCCTCGTTTCCCTAAGAGTGATTATAACTGTTTGTAAGATTGTACTGTCATTAATCTGTGCATATGACATGTATTTCATAATTTTAAGTATCATGCAATAAAGATTTTCCATTTCGTACCGTTCAAACCAAGTCTACATGAGTTTTATCTCCATTACTGCTCTCGCATCTAAGTCCAGTGTCTAGAACCGTAAGGGAGAGTGATTCGAACCACTCACAGGGGTGTCTAGTGTTCCCAGACTGGCTGGAGACCAGGCCTAGACCCGCACTGACATACAGGCTGCACAGAGCCGCGTGAACCTCACAGGCCACGAGACACGCAGGGTCAGGAGAGTATCCCTTACACTGCGGCCTAACTAGTGTTTTATACAGTTCAAGCATAACCTCCCTGCTCTTATATTCTATGCCTCGGCTAATAAAGGCAAGTATCCCGTATGCCTTCTTAACCACCTTATCTACCTGTCCTGCTACCTTCAGGGAGCTGTGGACATGCACTCCAAGGTCCTTTTGTTCCTCCACACTTCTCAGTATCCTATCATTTATAGCGTATTGCCTTGCCTTGTTAGCCCTCCCCAAATGCATTACCTCACATTTCTCTGGATTGAATTCCATTTGCCACTTTTTTGCCCACCCAGCCCATTGCTATCTTCCTCACTATCAACCACACGGCCAATTTTTGTGTCATCTGCAAACTTCTTAATCATGCCCCCTACACTGAAGTATAAATCATTGATATATACCACAAAAAGCAAGGGACCCAGTACTGAGCCCTGCAGAACCCCACTGGAAACAGCCTTCCACTCACAAATACACCCTTCGACCATTGCCCTTTGCTTCCTGCCACTGAGCCAATTTTGGATCGAACTTGCCGCTTTCCCTTGGATCTTTCTTTTTATTCGTTCATGGGATGAGGGCGTCGCTGGCAAAGCCAGCATTTATTGCCCATCCTTAATTGGTGGTGGTGGGCTGCCTTCTTGAATCCCAGGGGCTTTTACTTTTTTGACCAATATTAATGGAAGACCAAATCGGTCACTGTAATAAAGCTTGTTATTATAAAAACCAGTCATGCGTGAATCACAAGCGGAGTTATTGTCGCTGGACTAACAATCGTTTTTTGCGACGGTAACCACGGAGAAATCACTAACAACCTCTCGTCCTTTCACTGAGGGGGTCTGAGAAGCCGCCGGCTCTGTGAACTGGACAATGCACGGGGAGTCTTTCTACAAGGGTCCGTACCTCTGTGAAGCATGTAGACAGAGCAGAGAAATCGCAACAAGAATACAAGATACAACTCGCACAAAAGCAGCTTCAGTTCTATTTCATCGCTGACCTAACTTGCCCCATGGACTCAGACCGCCCGCTCATGCCGCCTCGATTGGTGTATGTTCTTCCCAGGTTGAACTGTGTGGAGCACTTTCGACCCCTGTTCTGTGTTGTAGATACACAATATAAATACACAAACTCCAAATACAGCAAAGACACTGGCACTCTGACCCTATTCCGTATGATTTCCTGCACATTCTCAGGCCTGTACTTTTATTTTTTTATATTCATTCATGGGATGTGGGCATCGCTGGCAAGGCCAGCATTTATTGCCCATCCCTAGTTGCCCTCGAGAAGGTGGTGGTGAGCCGCCTTCTTGAACCGCTGCAGTCCGTGTGGTGAAGGTACTCCCACAGTGCCGTTAGGGAGGGAGTTCCAGGATTTTGACTCAGCGACGATGAAGGAACGGTGATATATTTCCAAGTCAGGATGGTGTGTGACTTGGAGGGGATCTTGGAGGTGGTGGTGTTCCCATGCGTCTGCTGCCCTTGTCCTTCTAGGTGGAAGAGGTCGCAGGTTTGGGAGGTGCTGCCGAAGAAGCCTTGGCGAGTTGCTGCAGTGTATCTTGTAGATGGTACACACTGCAGCCACGGTACGCTGGTGGTGGAGGGAGTGAATGTTTAAGGTGGTGGATGGGGTGCCAATCAAGCGGGCTGCTTTGTCCTGGATGGTGTCGAGCTTCTTGAGTGTTGTTGGAGCTGCACTCATCCTAGCCTTGTAGATGGTGGAAATGCTTTGGAGAGTCAGGAGGTGAGTCACTTGTCATAGAATACCCAGCCTCTGACCTGCTCTTGTAGCCACAGTATTTATGTAGCTGGTCCAGTTAAGTTTCTGGTCAATGGTTACCCCCAGGATGTTGATGGTGGGGGATTTGGCGATGGTAATGCCGTTGAATGTCAAGGGGTGGTGGTTAGACTCTCGCTTGTTGGAGATAGTCATTGCCTGGCACTTGTGTGGTGCGAATGTTACTTGCCACTTATCAGCCCAAGCCTGAATGTTGTCCAGGTCTTGCTGCATGCGGGCACGGACTGCTTCATTATCTGAGGAGTTGTGAATGGAACTGAACACTGCGCAGCTTTCAGCGAACATCCCCACTTCTGACCTTATGATGGAGGGAAGGTTATTGATGAAGCAGCTGAAGATGGTTGGGCCTAGGACACCGCCCTGAGAAACTCCTGCAGCGATGTCCTGGGGCTGAGATGATTGTCCTCCAACAACCACAACCATCTTCCTTTGTGCTAGGTATGACTCCAGCCAGTGGAGAGTTGTCTCCCTAATTCCCATTGACTTCAATTTTACTGGGGCTCCTTGATGCGACACTTGGTCAAATGCTGCCTTGATGTCAAGGGCAGTCACTCTCACCTCACCTCTGGAATTCAGCTCCTTTGTCCATGTTTGGACCAAGGCTGTAATGAAGTCTGGAGCCGAGTGAGTCATAGAGTCATAGCGTCATAGAGTTAGACAGCACAGAATGAGGCCCTTCGGCCCATCGTGTCCGCGTCGGCCATCAAGCCCTGTCTATTCTAATCCCATTTTCCAGCACTTGGTCCGTAGCCTTGTATGCTATAGCGTTTCAAGTGCTCATCTAAATGCTTCTTGAATGTTGTGAGGGTTCCTGCCTCTACCACCCTTTCAGGCAGTGAGTTCCAGATTCCAACCACCCTCTGGGTGAAAACGTTTTTCCTCAAATCCCCTCTAAACCTCCTGCCCCTTACCTTGAAATTATGCCCCCTGGTTATTGACCCCTCCACTAAGGGGAAAAGTTCCTTTCTATCTACCCTATCTATGCCCCTCATAATTTTGTACACCTCAATCAGGTCCCCCCTCAGCCTTCTCTGCTGTAAGGAAAACAACCCCAGCCTGTCCAGTCTCTCTTCATAGCTGAAGCGCTCCAGCCCAGGTAACATCCTGGTGAATCTCCTCTGCACCCTCTCCAATGCAATCACATCCTTCCTATAGTGTGGCGACCAGAACTGCACACAGTATTCCAGCTGTGGCCTAACTAGCGTTTTGTACAGCTCCATCATAACCTCCCTGCTCTTATATTCTATGCCTCGGCTAATGAAGGCAAGTATCCCATATGCCTTTTTAACCACCTTATCTACCTGTCCTGCTGCCTTCAGGGATCTATGTACATGCACACCAAGGTCCCTCTGTTCCTCTGTCCTTCCTAGGGTCCTACCATTCATTGTGTATTCCCTTGCCTTGTTAGTCCTCCCAAAATGCATCACCTCACACTTTTCAAGGTTTAATTCCATTTGCCACTGTTCTGCCCATCTGACCAACCCGTCTATATCGTCCTGTAGCCTGAGGCTTCCCTCCTCGCTATTTACCACCCCACCAATTTTCGTGTCATCTGCGAACTTACTGATCATACCTCCTACATTCATATCTAAATCATTAATGTACACTACAAACAGCAAAGGACCAAGCACCGATCCCTGCGGTACACCACTGGACACAGGCTTCCAGTAACAAAAACAACCTTCGACCATCACCCTCTGCCTCCTGCCACTAAGCCAATTTTGGATCCAATGTGCCCAGTGGTCCTGGCGGAACCTAAATTGGGCATTGATAAGCGGGTGATTGCTGAGTAATTGACGCTTGATAGCACTGTCGACGACACCTTCCATCACTTTGCTGATGATATGAGTAGACTGATGGGTGGTAATTGGCCGGATTGGATTTGTCCTGCTTTTTGTGGACAGGACATACCTGGGCAATTTTCCATCTTGTTAGGTACGTGCCAGTGTTGTAACTGTACTGGAACACCTTGGTTAGAGGCGCGGCTAGTTCTGGAGCACAGGTCTTCAGCACTACATCCAGGATGTTGTCGGGGCCCATAACCTTTGCCCTATCTAGTGCTCTCAAACGTTTATTGATATCACGTGACGTGAATGCCCTCCTCAGTAAATTGAATCCAATTCCAGCCTCACGGACAGATCAGATTCTGACAGAGTCCAGGGTAATGCCTATGAATCCTGACACACTCCAGGCAATCCCCTTCAAATCCTGACACACTCCGGGCAGTCCCCTTCAAATACTGACACTCTCCTGAGGATTCGCTACAAACATTGACACACTCCTGGGATCCCTTGTAATACTGACACACTCCTGGGAATCCCCGTCAAATACTGGCACACTCCTGGGAATTCCCTACAAAAATAGACACACTCCTGGGGATCACATACAAATACTGATACACCCTTGGGAAAAGCCTGTAATTAATGACTCGCTCCTGGGAAACACCAATGAATACTGATACACGCCTAGGGATCCAATATACAATTGTCACACGTCTGGGATCCCGTGTAAATACTGATGCACTGCCGGGAATCTGCTGCTAATACTGTTACACACCTGGGGTCCCCGTACAAATCCTGACACACTCTTAAGGATTTACTACAAATTTTGACAGACTCCTGGGAATACCCGTCAAATATTGACACACTCCTGGGAATACCCGTCAAATAACGACACACTCCTGGTAATCCCCGTCAAATACTGACACACTCCTGGGAATCCCCGTCAAATACTGACACACTCCTGGGAATACCCGTCAAATACTGACACACTCCTCGGAATCCCCCTCAAATAACGACACACTCCTGGTAATCCCCGTCAAATAATGACAAACTCCTGGGAATCCCCGTCAAATACTGACACACTCCTGGGAATACCCGTCAAATACTGACAAACTCCTCGGAATCCCCCTCGAATAACGACACACTCCTGGTAATCCCCATCAAATAATGACACACTCCTGGGAAACCGCTTCAAATCCTGACACGCTCCTGGGAATCCCCGTCAAATACTGACACACTCCTGGGAATCCGCGTCAAATACTGAAACACTCCTGGGAATCCCCGTCAAATACTGACACACTCCTGGGAATCCCCGTCAAATACTGACACACTCCTGGGAATACCCGTCAAATACTGACCCACTCCTGGGAACCCCCGTCAAATACTGACAAACACCTGGGAATCCTCGTCAACTACTGACACACTCCTGGGAATCCCCTTCAAATACAGACACACTCCTGGGAATCCCTGTCAAATACTGACACATTCCTGGGAATCCCCCTCAAATACTGACACACTTCTGGGAATCCCGTCAAATACTGACAAACTCCTGGGAAACCCCATCAAATACTGACACACTCCTGGGAATCCCCGTCAAATACTGACACACTCCTGGGAATCCCTCTCAAGTACTGACAAACTCCTGGGAATCCCCGTCAAATACTGACTCTCTCCTGGGAATCCCCATCAAATACTGACACGCTCCTGGGAATCCCCGTCAAATACTGACACACTCCTGGGAATCCCCGTCAAATACTGACACACTCCTGGAAATCCCCGTCAAATATTGACAAACTCCTGGGAATCCCCTTCAAATACTGAGACACTCCTGGGAATCCCAGTCAAATACTGACACACTCCTGGGAAACCCCGTCAAATACTGACACTCTCCTGGGAAACCCCGTCAAATACTGACACTCTCCTGGGAATCCCTGTCAAATACTGACACACTCCTGGGAATCCCTGTCAAATATTGACACACTCCTGGGAATCCCTGTCAAATACTGACACACTCCTGGGAATCCCCGTCAAATACTAACACACTCCTGGGAATCCCCCTCAACTACTGACACATTCCTGGGAATCGCCATCAAATACTGACAAACTCCTGGGAATCCCCGTCAAATACTAACACACTCCTGAGAATCCCCGTCAAATACTGACAAGCTCCTGGGAATCCCCGTCAAATACTGACACGCTCCTGGGAATCCCTGTCAAATACTGACACACTCCTGGGAATCCACCTCAAATACGGACACACTCCTGGGAATCCCCTTCAAATACTGACAATCTCCTGGGAATCCAACACAAATACTGACAAACTCCTGGCAATCCCCTTCAAATACTGAGACACCCCTGGGAACACCCGTCAAATACAGACACTCTCCTGGGAATACCCGTCAAATACTGACCCACTCCTGGGAACCCCCGTCAAATACTGACAAACACCTGGGAATCCCCTTCAAATACAGACACACTCCTGGGAATCCCTGTCAAATACTGACACATTCCTGGGAATCCCCTTCAAATACAGATACACTCCTTGAGAATCCCCGTCCAATACTGACACACTCCTGGGAATCCCCGTCAAATACTGACACACCCCTGGGAATCCCCGTGAAATACTGGCACGCTCCTGGGAATCCCCGTCAAATACTGACACACTCCTGGGAATCCCCCTCAAATACTGACACACTCCTGGGAATCCCCGTCAAAAACTGACACACTCCTGGGAATCCCCGTCAAATACTGACACACTCCTGGGAATCCCCGTCAATTACTGACACTCTCCTGGGAATGCTCGTCAAATACTGACACACTCCTGGGAATCCCCTTCAAATACAGACACACTCCTGGGAATCCCCCTCAAATACTGACACACTCCCTGGGAATCCCTGTCAAATACTGACACACTCCTGGGAATCCCCGTCAAATACTGACACACTCCTGGGAATCCCCTTCAAATACTGACACTCTCCTGGGAATCCCCGTGAAATACTGACACACTCCTGGGAATCCCCGTCAAATACTGACACACTCCTGGGAATCCCCTTCAAATACTGACACACTCCTGGGAATCCCCGTGAAATACTGGCACACTCCTGGGAATCCCCGTCAAATACTGACACACTCCTGGGAATCCCCATCGAATACTGACACACTCCTGGGAATCCCCGACAAATACTGACACACTCCTGGGAATCCCCGTCAAATACTGAGACACTCCTGGGAATCCCCGTCAAATACTGACACACCCCTGGGAATCCCCGTGAAATACTGGCACGCTCCTGGGAATCCCCGTCAAATACTGACACACTCCTGGGAATCCCCCTCAAATACTGACACACTCCTGGGAATCCCCTTCAAATACAGACACACTCCTGGGAATCCCCCTCAAATACTGACACACTCCCTGGGAATCCCTGTCAAATACTGACACACCCCTGGGAATCCCCGTCAAATACTGACACACTCCTGGGAATCCCCTTCAAATACTGACACTCTCCTGGGAATCCCCGTGAAATACTGACACACTCCTGGGAATCCCCGTCAAATACTGACACACTCCTGGGAATCCCCCTCAAATACTGACACACTCCTGGGAATCCCTGTCAAATATTGACACACTCCTGGGAATCCCTGTCTAATACTGACACACTCCTGGATATCCCCTTCAAATACAGACAAACTCCAGGGAATCCCTGTCAAATACTGACACACTCCTGGGAATACCCATCAAATACTGACACACTCCTGGGAATCCCCGTCAAATACTGACACACTCCTGGGAATCCCCGTCAAATACTGACACACTCCTGGGAATCCCCGTCAAATACTGACACACTCCTTGGAATCCCCGTCAAATACTGACACGCTCCTTGGAATCCCCGTCAAATACTGACACACTCCTGGGAATCCCCGTCAAATACTGTCACACTCCTGGGAATCCCCTTCAAATACTGACACACTCCTGGGAATCCCCGTCAAATACTGACACACTCCTGGGAATCCCTGTCAAACACTGACACACTCCTGGGAATCCCCCTCAAATACTGACACACTTCTGGGAATCCCGTCAAATACTGACAAACTCCTGGGAAACCCCATCAAATACTGACACACTCCTGGGAATCCCCGTCAAATACTGACACACTCCTGGGAATCCCTCTCAAGTACTGACAAACTCCTGGGAATCCCCGTCAAATACTGACTCTCTCCTGGGAATCCCCATCAAATACTGACACGCTCCTGGGAATCCCCGTCAAATACTGACACACTCCTGGGAATCCCCGTCAAATACTGACACACTCCTGGAAATCCCCGTCAAATATTGACAAACTCCTGGGAATCCCCTTCAAATACTGAGACACTCCTGGGAATCCCAGTCAAATACTGACACACTCCTGGGAAACCCCGTCAAATACTGACACTCTCCTGGGAATCCCCGTCAAATACTGACACACTCCTGGGAATCCCCCTCAACTACTGACACATTCCTGGGAATCGCCATCAAATACTGACAAACTCCTGGGAATCCCCGTCAAATAATAACACACTCCTGGGAATCCCCGTCAAATACTGACACACTCCTGGGAATCCCTGTCAAATATTGACACACTCCTGGGAATCCCTGTCAATTACTGACACACTCCTGGGAATCCCCGTCAAATACTAACACACTCCTGGGAATCCCCCTCAACGACTGACACATTCCTGGGAATCGCCATCAAATACTGACAAACTCCTGGGAATCCCCGTCAAATACTAACACACTCCTGAGAATCCCCGTCAAATACTGACAAGCTCCTGGGAATCCCCGTCAAATACTGACACGCTCCTGGGAATCCCTGTCAAATACTGACACGCTCCAGGAATCCCCGTCAAATACTGACACACTCCTGGGAATCCCTGTCAAATACTGACACACTCCTGGGAATCCCCTTCAAATACTGACAATCTCCTGGGAATCCCCTTCAAATACTGAGACACCCCTGGGAACCCCCGTCAAATACAGACACTCTCCTGGGAATACCCGTCAAATACTGACCCACTCCTGGGAACCCCCGTCAAATACTGACAAACACCTGGGAATCCCCTTCAAATACAGACACACTCCTGGGAATCCCTGTCAAATACTGACACATTCCTGGGAATCCCCTTCAAATACAGATACACTCCTTGAGAATCCCCGTCCAATACTGACACACTCCTGGGAATCCCCGTCAAATACTGACACACCCCTGGGAATCCCCGTGAAATACTGGCACGCTCCTGGGAATCCCCGTCAAATACTGACACACTCCTGGGAATCCCCCTCAAATACTGACACACTCCTGGGAATCCCCGTCAAAAACTGACACACTCCTGGGAATCCCCGTCAAATACTGACACACTCCTGGGAATCCCCGTCAATTACTGACACTCTCCTGGAAATGCTCGTCAAATACTGACACACTCCTGGGAATCCCCTTCAAATACAGACACACTCCTGGGAATCCCCCTCAAATACTGACACACTCCTGGGAATCCCCGTCAAATACTGACACACTCCTGGGAATCCCCCTCAAATACTGACACACTCCTGGGAATCCCTGTCAAATACTGACACACTCCTGGGAATCCCCGTCAAATACTGACACACTCCTGGGAATCCCCTTCAAATACTGACACTCTCCTGGGAATCCCCGTGAAATACTGACACACTCCTGG
Source organism: Squalus acanthias (assembly GCA_030390025.1). NCBI lineage: Eukaryota > Metazoa > Chordata > Chondrichthyes > Squaliformes > Squalidae > Squalus > Squalus acanthias. The sequence goes on from JASTWF010000046.1 coordinate 2,225,955, forward strand.
GAATCCCCGTCAAATACTGACACACTCCTGGGAATCCCCTTCAAATACTGACACACTCCTGGGAATCCCCGTGAAATACTGGCACATTCCTGGGAATCCCCCTCAAATACTGACACACTTCTGGGAATCCCGTCAAATACTGACAAACTCCTGGGAAACCCCATCAAATACTGACACACTCCTGGGAATCCCCGTCAAATACTGACACACTCCTGGGAATCCCTCTCAAGTACTGACAAACTCCTGGGAATCCCCGTCAAATACTGACTCTCTCCTGGGAATCCCCATCAAATACTGACACGCTCCTGGGAATCCCCGTCAAATACTGACACACTCCTGGGAATCCCCGTCAAATACTGACACACTCCTGGAAATCCCCGTCAAATATTGACAAACTCCTGGGAATCCCCTTCAAATACTGAGACACTCCTGGGAATCCCAGTCAAATACTGACACACTCCTGGGAAACCCCGTCAAATACTGACACTCTCCTGGGAATCTCCGTCAAATACTGACACAATCCTGGGAATCCCCCTCAACTACTGACACATTCCTGGGAATCGCCATCAAATACTGACAAACTCCTGGGAATCCCCGTCAAATAATAACACACTCCTGGGAATCCCCGTCAAATACTGACACACTCCTGGGAATCCCTGTCAAATATTGACACACTCCTGGGAATCCCTGTCAAATACTGACACACTCCTGGGAATCCCCGTCAAATACTAACACACTCCTGGGAATCCCCCTCAACTACTGACACATTCCTGGGAATCGCCATCAAATACTGACAAACTCCTGGGAATCCCCGTCAAATACTAACACACTCCTGGGAATCCCCGTCAAATACTGACAAGCTCCTGGGAATCCCCGTCAAATACTGACACGCTCCTGGGAATCCCTGTCAAATACTGACACGCTCCTGGGAATCCACCTCAAATACGGACACACTCCTGGGAATCCCCTTCAAATACTGACAATCTCCTGGGAATCCAACACAAATACTGACAAACTCCTGGGAATCCCCTTCAAATACTGAGACACCCCTGGGAACACCCGTCAAATACAGACACTCTCCTGGGAATACCCGTCAAATACTGACCCACTCCTGGGAACCCCCGTCAAATACTGACAAACACCTGGGAATCCCCTTCAAATACAGACACACTCCTGGGAATCCCTGTCAAATACTGACAGATTCCTGGGAATCCCCTTCAAATACAGATACACTCCTTGAGAATCCCCGTCCAATACTGACACACTCCTGGGAATCCCCGTCAAATACTGACACACCCCTGGGAATCCCCGTGAAATACTGGCACGCTCCTGGGAATCCCCGTCAAATACTGAGACACTCCTGGGAATCCCCGTCAAAAACTGACACACTCCTGGGAATCCCCGTCAAATACTGACACACTCCTGGGAATCCCCGTCAATTACTGACACTCTCCTGGGAATGCTCGTCAAATACTGACACACTCCTGGGAATCCCCTTCAAATACAGACACACTCCTGGGAATCCCCCTCAAATACTGACACACTCCCTGGGAATCCCTGTCAAATACTGACACACTCCTGGGAATCCCCGTCAAATACTGACACACTCCTGGGAATCCCCTTCAAATACTGACACTCTCCTGGGAATCCCCGTGAAATACTGACAAACTCCTGGGAATCCCCGTCAAATACTGACACACTCCTGGGAATCCCCTTCAAATACTGACACACTCCTGGGAATCCCTGTCAAATATTGACACACTCCTGGGAATCCCTGTCAAATACTGACACACTCCTGGAAATCCCCTTCAAATACAGACAAACTCCAGGGAATCCCTGTCAAATACTGACACACTCCTGGGAATACCCATCAAATACTGACACACTCCTGGGAATCCCCGTCAAATACTGACACACTCCTGGGAATCCCCGTCAAATACTGACACACTCCTGGGAATCCCCGTCAAATACTGACACACTCCTTGGAATCCCCGTCAAATACTGACACACTCCTGGGAATCCCCGTCAAATACTGACACACTCATGGGAATCCCCGTCAAATACTGTCACACTCCTGGGAATCCCCTTCAAATACTGACACACTCCTGGGAATCCCCGTCAAATACTGACACACTCCTGGGAATCCCTGTCAAACACTGACACACTCCTGGGAATCCCCCTCAAATACTGACACACTTCTGGGAATCCCGTCAAATACTGACAAACTCCTGGGAAACCCCATCAAATACTGACACACTCCTGGGAATCCCCGTCAAATACTGACACACTCCTGGGAATCCCTCTCAAGTACTGACAAACTCCTGGGAATCCCCGTCAAATACTGACTCTCTCCTGGGAATCCCCATCAAATACTGACACGCTCCTGGGAATCCCCGTCAAATACTGACACACTCCTGGGAATCCCCGTCAAATACTGACACACTCCTGGAAATCCCCGTCAAATATTGACAAACTCCTGGGAATCCCCTTCAAATACTGAGACACTCCTGGGAATCCCAGTCAAATACTGACACACTCCTGGGAAACCCCGTCAAATACTGACACTCTCCTGGGAATCCCCGTCAAATACTGACACACTCCTGGGAATCCCCCTCAACTACTGACACATTCCTGGGAATCGCCATCAAATACTGACAAACTCCTGGGAATCCCCATCAAATAATAACACACTCCTGGGAATCCCCGTCAAATACTGACACACTCCTGGGAATCCCTGTCAAATATTGACACACTCCTGGGAATCCCTGTCAATTACTGACACACTCCTGGGAATCCCCGTCAAATACTAACACACTCCTGGGAATCCCCCTCAACTACTGACACATTCCTGGGAATCGCCATCAAATACTGACAAACTCCTGGGAATCCCCGTCAAATACTAACACACTCCTGAGAATCCCCGTCAAATACTGACAAGCTCCTGGGAATCCCCGTCAATTACTGACACACTCCTGGGAATCCCCTTCAAATACAGACACACTCCTGGGAATCCCCCTCAAATACTGACACACTCCCTGGGAATCCCTGTCAAATACTGACAATCTCCTGGGAATCCCCGTCAAATACTGACACACTCCTGGGAATCCCCTTCAAATACTGACACTCTCCTGGGAATCCCCGTGAAATACTGACACACTCCTGGGAATCCCCGTCAAATACTGACACACTCCTGGGAATCCCCTTCAAATACTGACACACTCCTGGGAATCCCTGTCAAATATTGACACACTCCTGGGAATCCCTGTCAAATACTGACACACTCCTGGAAATCCCCTTCAAATACAGACAAACTCCAGGGAATCCCTGTCAAATACTGACACACTCCTGGGAATACCCATCAAATACTGACACACTCCTGGGAATCCCCGTCAAATACTGACACACTCCTGGGAATCCCCGTCAAATACTGACACACTCCTGGGAATCCCCGTCAAATACTGACACACTCCTTGGAATCCCCGTCAAATACTGACACGCTCCTTGGAATCCCCGTCAAATACTGACACACTCCTGGGAATCCCCGTCAAATACTGTCACACTCCTGGGAATCCCCTTCAAATACTGACACACTCCTGGGAATCCCCGTCAAATACTGACACACTCCTGGGAATCCCTGTCAAACACTGACACACTCCTGGGAATCCCCCTCAAATACTGACACACTTCTGGGAATCCCGTCAAATACTGACAAACTCCTGGGAAACCCCATCAAATACTGACACACTCCTGGGAATCCCCGTCAAATACTGACACACTCCTGGGAATCCCTCTCAAGTACTGACAAACTCCTGGGAATCCCCGTCAAATACTGACTCTCCCCTGGGAATCCCCATCAAATACTGACACGCTCCTGGGAATCCCCGTCAAATACTGACACACTCCTGGGAATCCCCGTCAAATACTGACACACTCCTGGAAATCTCCGTCAAATATTGACAAACTCCTGGGAATCCCCTTCAAATACTGAGACACTCCTGGGAATCCCAGTCAAATACTGACACACTCCTGGGAAACCCCGTCAAATACTGACACTCTCCTGGGAATCCCCGTCAAATACTGACACACTCCTGGGAATCCCCCTCAACTACTGACACATTCCTGGGAATCGCCATCAAATACTGACAAACTCCTGGGAATCCCCATCAAATAATAACACACTCCTGGGAATCCCCGTCAAATACTGACACACTCCTGGGAATCCCTGTCAAATATTGACACACTCCTGGGAATCCCTGTCAATTACTGACACACTCCTGGGAATCCCCGTCAAATACTAACACACTCCTGGGAATCCCCCTCAACTACTGACACATTCCTGGGAATCGCCATCAAATACTGACAAACTCCTGGGAATCCCCGTCAAATACTAACACACTCCTGAGAATCCCCGTCAAATACTGACAAACTCCTGGGAATCCCCGTCAAATACTAACACACTCCTGAGAATCCCCGTCAAATACTGACAAGCTCCTGGGAATCCCCGTCAAATACTGACACGCTCCTGGGAATCCCTGTCAAATACTGACACGCTCCTGGGAATCCACCTCAAATACGGACACACTCCTGGGAATCCCCTTCAAATACTGACAATCTCCTGGGAATCCAACACAAATACTGACAAACTCCTGGGAATCCCCTTCAAATACTGAGACACCCCTGAGAACACCCGTCAAATACAGACACTCTCCTGGGAATACCCGTCAAATACTGACCCACTCCTGGGAACCCCCGTCAAATACTGACAAACACCTGGGAATCCCCTTCAAATACAGACACACTCCTGGGAATCCCTGTCAAATACTGACACATTCCTGGGAATCCCCTTCAAATACAGATACACTCCTTGAGAATCCCCGTCCAATACTGACACACTCCTGGGAATCCCCGTCAAATACTGACACACTCCTGGGAATCCCCGTGAAATACTGGCACGCTCCTGGGAATCCCCGTCAAATACTGACACACTCCTGGGAATCCCCCTCAAATACTGACACACTCCTGGGAATCCCCGTCAAAAACTGACACACTCCTGGGAATCCCCGTCAAATACTGACACACTCCTGGGAATCCCCGTCAATTACTGACACTCTCCTGGAAATGCTCGTCAAATACTGACACACTCCTGGGAATCCCCTTCAAATACAGACACACTCCTGGGAATCCCCCTCAAATACTGACACACTCCTGGGAATCCCCGTCAAATACTGACACACTCCTGGGAATCCCCCTCAAATACTGACACACTCCTGGGAATCCCTGTCAAATACTGGCACACGCCTGGGAATCCCCGTCAAATACTGACACACTCCTGGGAATCCCCGTCAAATACTGACACGCTCCTGGGAATCCCCATCAAATACTGACAGACTCCTGGGAATCCCCCTCAAATACTGACACACTCCTGGGAATCCCCGTCAAATACTGACACACTCCTGGGAATCCCCGTCAAATACTGACACACTCCTGGGAATCCCCGTCAAATACTAACACACTCCTGGGAATCCCCATCAAATACTGACACATACCTGGGTAACCTCGTCAAATACTGACACACTCCAGGGAATCCCCGTCAAATACAGACAAACTCCTGGGAAACCCCTCAAATACTGACACACTCCTGGGAATCCCTGTCAAATATTGACACACTCCTGGGAATCCCTGTCAAATACTGACACACTCCTGGAAATGCCCTTCAAATACAGACAAACTCCAGGGAATCCCTGTCAAATACTGACACACTCCTGGGAATACCCATCAAATACTGACACACTCCTGGGAATCCCCGTCAAATACTGACACAATCCTGGGAATCCCCGTCAAATACTGACACACTCCTGGGAATCCCCGTCAAATACTGTCACACTCCTGGGAATCCCCTTCAAATACTGACACACTCCTGGGAATCCCCCTCAAATACTGACACACTCCTGGGAATCCCTGTCAAACACTGACACACTCCTGGGAATCCCCCTCAAATACTGACACACATCTGGGAATCCCGTCAAATACTGGCAAACTCCTGGGAAACCCCATCAAATACTGACACACTCCTGGGAATCCCCGTCAAATACTGACACACTCCTGGGAATCCCTCTCAAGTACTGACAAACTCCTGGGAATCCCCGTCAAATACTGACTCTCTCCTGGGAATCCCCGTCAAATACTGACTCTCTCCTGGGAATCCCCATAAAATACTGACACGCTCCTGGGAATCCCCGTCAAATACTGACACACTCCTGGGAATCCCCGTCGAATACTGACACACTCCTGGCAATCCCCGTCAAATACTGACACACTCCTGGAAATCCCCGTCAAATATTGACAAACTCCTGGGAATCACCTTCAAATACTGAGACACTCCTGGGAAACCCCGTCAAATACTGACACTCTCCTGGGAATCCCCGTCAAATACTGACACGCTCCTGGGAATCCCCGTCAAATACTGACAAACTCCTGGGAAAACCCCTCAAATACTGACACACTCCTGGGAATCCCCGTCAAATACTGTCACACTCCTGGGAATCCCTGTCAAATACTGACACACTCCTGGGAATCCCCGTCAAATACTGACACACTCCTGGGAATCCCCATCAAATACTGACACACAGCTGGGTAACCTCGTCAAATACTGACACACTCCAGGGAATCCCCGTCAAATACAGACAAACTCCTGGGAAAACCCCTCAAATACTGACACACTCCTGGGAATCCCTGTCAAATACTGACACACTCCTGGGAATCCCCCTCAAATACTGACACACTTCTGGGAATCCCGTCAAATACTGACAAACTCCTGGGAAACCCCATCAAATACTGACACACTCCTGGGAATCCCCGTCAAATACTGACACACTCCTGGGAATCCCTCTCAAGTACTGACAAACTCCTGGGAATCCCCGTCAAATACTGACTCTCTCCTGGGAATCCCCATCAAATACTGACACGCTCCTGGGAATCCCCGTCAAATACTGACACACTCCTGGGAATCCCCGTCAAATACTGACACACTCCTGGAAATCCCCGTCAAATATTGACAAACTCCTGGGAATCCCCTTCAAATACTGAGACACTCCTGGGAATCCCAGTCAAATACTGACACACTCCTGGGAAACCCCGTCAAATACTGACACTCTCCTGGGAATCCCCGTCAAATACTGACACAATCCTGGGAATCCCCCTCAACTACTGACACATTCCTGGGAATCGCCATCAAATACTGACAAACTCCTGGGAATCCCCGTCAAATAATAACACACTCCTGGGAATCCCCGTCAAATACTGACACACTCCTGGGAATCCCTGTCAAATATTGACACACTCCTGGGAATCCCTGTCAAATACTGACACACTCCTGGGAATCCCCGTCAAATACTAACACACTCCTGGGAATCCCCCTCAACTACTGACACATTCCTGGGAATCGCCATCAAATACTGACAAACTCCTGGGAATCCCCGTCAAATACTAACACACTCCTGGGAATCCCCGTCAAATACTGACAAGCTCCTGGGAATCCCCGTCAAATACTGACACGCTCCTGGGAATCCCTGTCAAATACTGACACGCTCCTGGGAATCCACCTCAAATACGGACACACTCCTGGGAATCCCCTTCAAATACTGACAATCTCCTGGGAATCCAACACAAATACTGACAAACTCCTGGGAATCCCCTTCAAATACTGAGACACCCCTGGGAACACCCGTCAAATACAGACACTCTCCTGGGAATACCCGTCAAATACTGACCCACTCCTGGGAACCCCCGTCAAATACTGACAAACACCTGGGAATCCCCTTCAAATACAGACACACTCCTGGGAATCCCTGTCAAATACTGACACATTCCTGGGAATCCCCTTCAAATACAGATACACTCCTTGAGAATCCCCGTCCAATACTGACACACTCCTGGGAATCCCCGTCAAATACTGACACACCCCTGGGAATCCCCGTGAAATACTGGCACGCTCCTGGGAATCCCCGTCAAATACTGAGACACTCCTGGGAATCCCCGTCAAAAACTGACACACTCCTGGGAATCCCCGTCAAATACTGACACACTCCTGGGAATCCCCGTCAATTACTGACACTCTCCTGGGAATGCTCGTCAAATACTGACACACTCCTGGGAATCCCCTTCAAATACAGACACACTCCTGGGAATCCCCCTCAAATACTGACACACTCCCTGGGAATCCCTGTCAAATACTGACACACTCCTGGGAATCCCCGTCAAATACTGACACACTCCTGGGAATCCCCTTCAAATACTGACACTCTCCTGGGAATCCCCGTGAAATACTGACACACTCCTGGGAATCCCCGTCAAATACTGACACACTCCTGGGAATCCCCTTCAAATACTGACACACTCCTGGGAATCCCTGTCAAATATTGACACACTCCTGGGAATCCCTGTCAAATACTGACACACTCCTGGAAATCCCCTTCAAATACAGACAAACTCCAGGGAATCCCTGTCAAATACTGACACACTCCTGGGAATACCCATCAAATACTGACACACTCCTGGGAATCCCCGTCAAATACTGACACACTCCTGGGAATCCCCGTCAAATACTGACACACTCCTGGGAATCCCCGTCAAATACTGACACACTCCTGGGAATCCCCGTCAAATACTGACACACTCCTTGGAATCCCCGTCAAATACTGACACACTCCTGGGAATCCCCGTCAAATACTGTCACACTCCTGGGAATCCCCTTCAAATACTGACACACTCCTGGGAATCCCCGTCAAATACTGACACACTCCTGGGAATCCCTGTCAAACACTGACACACTCCTGGGAATCCCCCTCAAATACTGACACACTTCTGGGAATCCCGTCAAATACTGACAAACTCCTGGGAAACCCCATCAAATACTGACACACTCCTGGGAATCCCCGTCAAATACTGACACACTCCTGGGAATCCCTCTCAAGTACTGACAAACTCCTGGGAATCCCCGTCAAATACTGACTCTCTCCTGGGAATCCCCATCAAATACTGACACGCTCCTGGGAATCCCCGTCAAATACTGACACACTCCTGGGAATCCCCGTCAAAAACTGACACACTCCTGGAAATCCCCGTCAAATATTGACAAACTCCTGGGAATCCCCTTCAAATACTGAGACACTCCTGGGAATCCCAGTCAAATACTGACACACTCCTGGGAAACCCCGTCAAATACTGACACTCTCCTGGGAATCCCCGTCAAATACTGACACACTCCTGGGAATCCCCCTCAACTACTGACACATTCCTGGGAATCGCCATCAAATACTGACAAACTCCTGGGAATCCCCGTCAAATAATAACACACTCCTGGGAATCCCCGTCAAATACTGACACACTCCTGGGAATCCCTGTCAAATATTGACACACTCCTGGGAATCCCTGTCAATTACTGACACACTCCTGGGAATCCCCGTCAAATACTAACACACTCCTGGGAATCCCCCTCAACTACTGACACATTCCTGGGAATCGCCATCAAATACTGACAAACTCCTGGGAATCCCCGTCAAATACTAACACACTCCTGAGAATCCCCGTCAAATACTGACAAGCTCCTGGGAATCCCCGTCAAATACTGACACGCTCCTGGGAATCCCTGTCAAATACTGACACGCTCCTGGGAATCCACCTCAAATACGGACACACTCCTGGGAATCCCCTTCAAATACTGACAATCTCCTGGGAATCCAACACAAATACTGACAAACTCCTGGGAATCCCCTTCAAATACTGAGACACCCCTGAGAACACCCGTCAAATACAGACACTCTCCTGGGAATACCCGTCAAATACTGACCCACTCCTGGGAACCCCCGTCAAATACTGACAAACACCTGGGAATCCCCTTCAAATACAGACACACTCCTGGGAATCCCTGTCAAATACTGACACATTCCTGGGAATCCCCTTCAAATACAGATACACTCCTTGAGAATCCCCGTCCAATACTGACACACTCCTGGGAATCCCCGTCAAATACTGACACACTCCTGGGAATCCCCGTGAAATACTGGCACGCTCCTGGGAATCCCCGTCAAATACTGACACACTCCTGGGAATCCCCCTCAAATACTGACACACTCCTGGGAATCCCCGTCAAAAACTGACACACTCCTGGAAACCCCGTCAAATACTGACACACTCCTGGGAATCCCCGTCAATTACTGACACTCTCCTGGAAATGCTCGTCAAATACTGACACACTCCTGGGAATCCCCTTCAAATACAGACACACTCCTGGGAATCCCCTCAAATACTGACACACTCCTGGGAATCCCCGTCAAATACTGACACACTCCTGGGAATCCCCCTCAAATACTGACACACTCCTGGGAATCCCTGTCAAATACTGGCACACGCCTGGGAATCCCCGTCAAATACTGACACACTCCTGGGAATCCCCGTCAAATACTGACACGCTCCTGGGAATCCCATTCAAATACTGACACACTCCTGGGAATCCCCCTCAAATACTGACACACTCCTGGGAATCCCCGTCAAATACTGACACACTCCTGGGAATCCCCGTCAAATACTGACACACTCCTGGGAATCCCCGTCAAATACTAACACACTCCTGGGAATCCCCGTCAAATACTGACACATACCTGGGTAACCTCGTCAAATACTGACACACTCCAGGGAATCCTCGTCAAATACAGACAAACTCCTGGGAAACCCCTCAAATACTGACACACTCCTGGGAATCCCTGTCAAATATTGACACACTCCTGGGAATCCCTGTCAAATACTGACACACTCCTGGAAATGCCCTTCAAATACAGACAAACTCCAGGGAATCCCTGTCAAATACTGACACACTCCTGGGAATACCCATCAAATACTGACACACTCCTGGGAATCCCCGTCAAATACTGACACAATCCTGGGAATCCCCGTCAAATACTGACACACTCCTGGGAATCCCCGTCAAATACTGTCACACTCCTGGGAATCCCCTTCAAATACTGACACACTCCTGGGAATCCCCCTCAAATACTGACACACTCCTGGGAATCCCTGTCAAACACTGACACACTCCTGGGAATCCCCCTCAAATACTGATACACATCTGGGAATCCCGTCAAATACTGGCAAACTCCTGGGAAACCCCATCAAATACTGACACACTCCTGGGAATCCCCGTCAAATACTGACACACTCCTGGGAATCCCTCTCAAGTACTGACAAACTCCTGGGAATCCCCGTCAAATACTGACTCTCTCCTGGGAATCCCCGTCAAATACTGACTCTCTCCTGGGAATCCCCATAAAATACTGACACGCTCCTGGGAATCCCCGTCAAATACTGACACACTCCTGGGAATCCCCGTCGAATACTGACACACTCCTGGCAATCCCCGTCAAATACTGACACACTCCTGGAAATCCCCGTCAAATATTGGCAAACTCCTGGGAATCACCTTCAAATACTGAGACACTCCTGGGAAACCCCGTCAAATACTGACACTCTCCTGGGAATCCCCGTCAAATACTGACACGCTCCTGGGAATCCCCGTCAAATACTGACAAACTCCTGGGAAAACCCCTCAAATACTGACACACTCCTGGGAATCCCCGTCAAATACTGTCACACTCCTGGGAATCCCTGTCAAATACTGACACACTCCTGGGAATCCCCGTCAAATACTGACACACTCCTGGGAATCCCCATCAAATACTGACACACACCTGGGTAACCTCGTCAAATACTGACACACTCCAGGGAATCCCCGTCAAATACAGACAAACTCCTGGGAAAACCCCTCAAATACTGACACACTCCTGGGAATCCCTGTCAAATACTGACACACTCCTGGGAATCCCTGTCAAATACTGACACACTCCTGGGAATCCCCTTCAAATACAGACAAACTCCTGGGAATCCCTGTCAAATACTGACACACTCCAGGGAATCCCCATCAAATACTGACACACTCCTGGGAATCCCCGTCAAATACTGAAACACTCCTGGGAATCCCCGTCAAATACTGACACACTCCTGGGAATCCCCGTCAAATACTGACACACTCCTGGGAATCCCTGTCAAATACTGACACACTCCTGGGAATCCCTGTCAAATACTGACACACTCCTGGGAATCCCATTCAAATACTGACACACTCCTGGGAATCCCCGTCAAATACTGACACACTCCTGGGAATCCCCATCAAATACTGGCACACTCCTGGGAATCCCCGTCAAATACTGACACACTCCTCGGAATCCCCGTCAACTACTGACACACTCCTGGGAATCCCCGTCAAATACTGACACACTCCTGGGAATCCCCGTCAAATACTGACACACTCCTGGGAATCACTGCCAAATATTGACACACTCCTGGCAATCCCTGTCAAATACTGACACACTCCTGGGAATCCCCGTCAAATACAGACAAACTCCTGGGAATCCCCGTCAAATACTGACACACTCCTGGGAATTGACCTCAAATACTGACACACTCCTGGGAATCCCGTCAAATACTGACAAACTCCTGGGACTCCCCGTCAAATACTGACACACTCCTGGGAATCTCCGTCAAATATTGACACACTCCTGGGAATCCCCCTCAAATACTGAATCTCTCCTGGGAATCCCCATCAAATACTGACACACTCCTGGGAATCCCCGTCGAATACAGACACATTCCTGGTAATCCCCGTCAAATACTGACACACTCCTGGGAATCCCCGTCAAATACTGACACACTCCTGGGAATCCCCGTCAGATACTGACACACTCCTGGGAATCCCCCTCAAATACTGACACACTCCTGGCAATCCCCATCGAATACTGACACGCTCCTGGGAATCCCCGTCAAATACTGACACACTCCTGGGAATCCCCGTCAAATACTGACACACTCCTGGGAATCCCCGTCGAATACTGACACGCTCCTTGGAATCCCCGTCAAATACTGACACAATCCTGGGAATCCCCGACAAATACTGACACACTCCTGGGAATCCCCGTCAAATACTGACCCACTCCTGGGAATCCCCATCAAATAATGTCACACTCCAGGGAATCCCTGTCAAATGCTGACACACTCCTGGGAATCCCCGTCAAATACTGACACACTCCTGGGAATCCCCATCAAATACTGACACACAGCTGGGTAACCTCGTCAAATACTGACACACTCCAGGGAATCCCCGTCAAATACAGACAAACTCCTGGGAAAACCCCTCAAATACTGACACACTCCTGGGAATCCCTGTCAAATACTGACACACTCCTGGGAATCCCTGTCAAATACTGACACACTCCAGGGAATCCCCTTCAAATACAGACAAACTCCTGGGAATCCCTGTCAAATACTGACACACTCCAGGTAATCCCCATCAAATACTGACACACTCCTGGGAATCCCCGTCAAATACTGAAACACTCCTGGGAATCTCCGTCAAATACTGACACACTCCTGGGAATCCCCGTCAAATACTGACACACTCCTGGGAATCCCTGTCAAATACTGACACACTCCTGGGAATCCCTGTCAAATACTGACACACGCCTGGGAATCCCATTCAAATACCGACACACTCCTGGGAATCCCCGTCAAATACTGACACACTCCTGGGAAACCCCATCAAATACTGGCACACTCCTGGGAATCCCCGTCAAATACTGACACACTCCTCGGAATCCCCGTCAACTACTGACACACTCCTGGGAATCCCCGTCAAATACTGACACACTCCTGGGAATCCCCGTCAAATACTGACACACTCCTGGGAATCCCCGTCAAATACTGACACACTCCTGGGAATCCCCGTCAAATACTGATACACACCTGGGTAACCTCGTCAAATACTGACACACTCCTGGGAATCCCCGTCAAATACTGACACACTACTGGGAATCCCCGTCAAATACAGACAAACTCCTGGGATACCCCCTCAAATACTGACACACTCCTGGGAATCACTGCCAAATATTGACACACTCCTGGCAATCCCTGACAAATACTGACACACTCCTGGGAATCCCCGTCAAATACAGACACACTCCTGGCAATCCCCATCAAATACTGCAACACTCCTGGGAATCCCCGTCAAATACTGACACACTCCTGGGATCCCCGTCAAATACAGACACACTCCTGGGAATCCCTGTCAAATACTGACACACTCCTGGGAAACCCTGTCAAATACTGACACAATCCTGGGAATCCCATTCAAAAACTGACACACTCCTGGGAATCACCTTCAACTACTGACACACTCCTGGGAATCCCCATCAAATACTGGCACACTCCTGGGAATCCCCATCAAATACTGACACACTCCTGGGAATCCCCATCAAATACTGACACACTCCTGGGAATCCCCGTCAAATACTGACACACTCCTGGGAATCCCCGTCAAATACTGACACACTCCTGGGAATCCCCGTCAAATACTGACACACTCCTGGGAATCCCCATCGAATACTGACACGCTCCTGGGAATCCCCGTCAAATACTGACTCTCTCCTGGGAATCCCCATCAAATACTGACACGCTCCTGGGAATCCCCGTCAAATACTGACTCTCTCCTGGGAATCCCCATCAAATACTGACACGCTCCTGGGAATCCCCGTCAAATACTGACACACTCCTGGGAATCCCCGTCGAATACTGACACTCTCCTGGGAATCCCCGTCAAATACTGACACACTCCTGGAAAACCCCGTCAAATACAGACAAACTCCTGGGAATCCCCGTCAAATACTGACACACTCCTGGGAATTGCCCTCAAATACTGACACACTCCTGGGAATCCCGTCAAATACTGACAAACTCCTGGGACTCCCCGTCAAATACTGACACACTCCTGGGAATCTCCGTCAAATATTGACACACTCCTGGGAATCCCCCTCAAATACTGACTCTCTCCTGGGAATCCCCATCAAATACTGACACACTCCTGGGAATCCCCGTCGAATACAGACACATTCCTGGTAATCCCCGTCAAATACTGACACACTCCTGGGAATCCCCGTCAAATACTGACACACTCCTGGGAATCCCCGTCAGATACTGACACACTCCTGGGAATCCCCCTCAAATACTGACACACTCCTGGCAATCCCCATCGAATACTGACACGCTCCTGGGAATCCCCGTCAAATACTGACACACTCCTGGGAATCCCCGTCAAATACTGACACACTCCTGGGAATCCCCGTCGAATACTGACACGCTCCTTGGAATCCCCGTCAAATACTGACACAATCCTGGGAATCCCCGACAAATACTGACACACTCCTGGGAATCCCCGTCAAATACTGACCCACTCCTGGGAATCCCCATCAAATAATGTCACACTCCAGGGAATCCCTGTCAAATGCTGACACACTCCTGGGAATCCCCGTCAAATACTGACACACTCCTGGGAATCCCCATCAAATACTGACACACAGCTGGGTAACCTCGTCAAATACTGACACACTCCAGGGAATCCCCGTCAAATACAGACAAACTCCTGGGAAAACCCCTCAAATACTGACACACTCCTGGGAATCCCTGTCAAATACTGACACACTCCTGGGAATCCCTGTCAAATACTGACACACTCCAGGGAATCCCCTTCAAATACAGACAAACTCCTGGGAATCCCTGTCAAATACTGACACACTCCAGGTAATCCCCATCAAATACTGACACACTCCTGGGAATCCCCGTCAAATACTGAAACACTCCTGGGAATCTCCGTCAAATACTGACACACTCCTGGGAATCCCCGTCAAATACTGACACACTCCTGGGAATCCCTGTCAAATACTGACACACTCCTGGGAATCCCTGTCAAATACTGACACACGCCTGGGAATCCCATTCAAATACCGACACACTCCTGGGAATCCCCGTCAAATACTGACACACTCCTGGGAAACCCCATCAAATACTGCACACTCCTGGGAATCCCCGTCAAATACTGACACACTCCTCGGAATCCCCGTCAAATACTGACACACTCCTGGGAATCCCCGTCAAATACTGACACACTCCTGGGAATCCCCGTCAAATACTGACACACTCCTGGGAATCCCCGTCAAATACTGACACACTCCTGGGAATCCCCGTCAAATACTGACACACACCTGGGAATCCTCGTCAAATACTGACACACTCCTGGGAATCCCCGTCAAATACTGACACACTACTGGGAATCCCCGTCAAATACAGACAAACTCCTGGGATACCCCCTCAAATACTGACACACTCCTGGGAATCACTGCCAAATATTGACACACTCCTGGCAATCCCTGTCAAATACTGACACACTCCTGGGAATCCCCGTCAAATACAGACAAACTCCTGGGAATCCCCGTCAAATACTGACACACTCCTGGCAATCCCCATCAAATACTGCAACACTCCTGGGAATCCCCGTCAAATACTGACACACTCCTGGGATCCCCGTCAAATACAGACACACTCCTGGGAATCCCTGTCAAATACTGACACACTCCTGGGAATCCCTGTCAAATACTGACACAATCCTGGGAATCCCATTCAAAAACTGACACACTCCTGGGAATCACCTTCAACTACTGACACACTCCTGGGAATCCCCATCAAATACTGGCATACTCCTGGGAATCCCCATCAAATACTGACACACTCCTGGGAATCCCCATCAAATACTGACACACTCCAGGGAATCCCCGTCAAATACTGACACACTCCTGGGAATCCCCGTCAAATACTGACACACTCCTGGGAATCCCCGTCAAATACTGACACACTCCTGGGAATCCCCATCGAATACTGACACGCTCCTGGGAATCCCCGTCAAATACTGACTCTCTCCTGGGAATCCCCATCAAATACTGACACGCTCCTGGGAATCCCCGTCAAATACTGACACACTCCTGGGAATCCCCGTCGAATACTGACACTCTCCTGGGAATCCCCGTCAAATACTGACACACTCCTGGAAAACCCCGTCAAATATTGACAAACTCCTGGGAATCTCCTTCAAATACTGAGACACTCCTGGGAATCCCAGTCAAATACTGACACACTCCTGGGAAACCCCGTCAAATACTGACACTCTCCTGGGAATCCCCGTCAAATACTGACACACTCCTGGGAATCCCCCTCAAATACTGACACATTCCTGGGATTCCCCGTCAAATACTGACAAACTCCTGGGAATCCCCGTCAAATACTAACACACTCCTGGGAATCCCCGTCAAATACTGACAAGCTCCTGGGAATCCCCGTCAAATACTGACACGCTCCTGGGAATCCCCGTCAAATACTGACAAACTCCTGGGAAAACCCCTCAAATACTGACACACTCCTGGGAATCCCCGTCAAATACTGTCACACTCCTGGGAATCCCTGTCAAATACTGACACACTCCTGGGAATCCCCGTCAAATACTGACACACTCCTGGGAATCCCCATCAAATACTGATACACAGCTGGGTAACCTCGTCAAATACTGACACACTCCAGGGAATCCCCGTTAAATACAGACAAACTCCTGGGAAAACCCCTCAAATACTGACACAATCCTGGGAATCCCTGTCAAATACTGACACACTCCTGGGAATCCCTGTCAAATACTGACACACTCCTGGGAATCCCCTTCAAATACAGACAAACTCCTGGGAATCCCTGTCAATTACTGACACACTCCAGGGATTCCCCATCAAATACTGACACACTCCAGGGAATCCCCGTCAAATACTGACACACTCCTGGGAATCCCTGTCAAACACTGACACACTCCTGGGAATCCCCCTCAAATACTGACACACTTCTGGGAATCCCGTCAAATACTGACAAACTCCTGGGAAACCCCATCAAATACTGACACACTCCTGGGAATCCCCGTCAAATACTGACACACTCCTGGGAATCCCTCTCAAATACTGACAAACTCCTGGGAATCCCCGTCAAATACTGACTCTCTCCTGGGAATCCCCATCAAATACTGACACGCTCCTGGGAATCCCCGTCAAATACTGACATACTCCTGGGAATCCCCCTCAAATACTGACACACACCTGGGAATCCCCGTCAAATACTGACACACTATTGGGAATCCCCCTCAAATACTGACACACTCCTGGGAATCCCCCTCAAATACTGACACACTCCTGGGAATCCCCGTCAAATACTGACACACTAGTGGGAATCCTCCTCAAATACTGACACACTCCTGGGAATCCCCTTCAGATTCTGACACACTCCTGGGAATCCCCTTCAAATACTGACACACTCCTGGGAATCCCCGTCAAATAATGACACACTCTTAGGAATCCCCGTCAAATATTGACACACTCCTGGTAATCCCCATCAAATACTGACACAATCCTGGGAATCCGCGTCAAATACAGACACACTCCTGGGAATCCCCCTCAAATACTGACCCACTCCTGGGAATCCCCGTCAAATACTGACACACTCCTGGGAATCCCCGTCAAATACTGGCACACTCCTGGGAAACCCCCTCAAATACTGACCCACTCCTGGGAATCCCCCTCAAATACTGACACACTCCTGGGAATCCCCATCAAATACTGACACACTCCTGGGAACTACTTCAAATACTGACACACTCCTGGAATCCCTGTCAAATACTGACACACTCCTGGGAATCCCCGTCAAATACTGACACACTCCTGGGAATCCCTGTCAAATACTGACACACTCCTGGGAATCCCCGTCAAATACTGATACACTCCTGGGAATCCCTGTCAAATACTGACACACTCCTGGGAATCCCCGTCAAATACTGACACACTCCTGGGAATCTCCGTCAAATACTGACACATTCCTGGGTATCCCCGTCAAATACTGACACACTCCTGGGAATCCCTGTCAAATACTGACACACTCCTGGGAATCCCCGTCAAATACTGACACACTCCTGGGAATCCCCGTCAAATACTGACACACTCCTGGGAATCCCCGTCAAATACTGACACGCTCCTGGGAATCCCCGTCAAATAATGACAGACTCCTGGGAATCCCCCTCAAATACTGACACACTCCTGGGAATCCCCGTCAAATAATGACACACTCCTGGGAATCCCCGTCAAATATTGACACACTCCTGGGAATCCCCATCAAATACTGACACAATCCTGGGAATCCCCATCAAATACTGACACACTCCTCGGAATCCCCATCAAATACTGACACACTCCTGGGAACTACTTCAAATACTGACACACTCCTGGGAATCCCTGTCAAATACTGACACACTCCTGGGAATCCCCGTCAAATACTGACACACTCCTGGGAATCCCTGTCAAATGCTGACACACTCCTGGGAATCCCCGTCAAATACTGACACACTCCTGGGAATCCCCATCAAATACTGACACACAGCTGGGTAACCTCGTCAAATACTGACACACTCCAGGGAATCCCCGTCAAATACAGACAAACTCCTGGGAAAACCCCTCAAATACTGACACACTCCTGGGAATCCCTGTCAAATACTGACACACTCCTGGGAATCCCTGTCAAATACTGACACACTCCTGGGAATCCCCTTCAAATACAGACAAACTCCTGGGAATCCCTGTCAAATACTGACACACTCCAGGTAATCCCCATCAAATACTGACACACTCCTGGGAATCCCCGTCAAATACTGAAACACTCCTGGGAATCTCCGTCAAATACTGACACACTCCTGGGAATCCCCGTCAAATACTGACACACTCCTGGGAATCCCTGTCAAATACTGACACACTCCTGGGAATCCCTGTCAAATACTGATACACGCCTGGGAATCCCATTCAAATACCGACACACTCCTGGGAATCCCCGTCAAATACTGACACACTCCTGGGAAACCCCATCAAATACTGGCACACTCCTGGGAATCCCCGTCAAATACTGACACACTCCTCGGAATCCCCGTCAACTACTGACACACTCCTGGGAATCCCCGTCAAATACTGACACACTCCTGGGAATCCCCGTCAAATACTGACACACTCCTGGGAATCCCCGTCAAATACTGACACACTCCTGGGAATCCCCGTCAAATACTGATACACACCTGGGTAACCTCGTCAAATACTGACACACTCCTGGGAATCCCCGTCAAATACTGACACACTACTGGGAATCCCCGTCAAATACAGACAAACTCCTGGGATACCCCCTCAAATACTGACACACTCCTGGGAATCACTGCCAAATATTGACACACTCCTGGCAATCCCTGTCAAATACTGACACACTCCTGGGAATCCCCGTCAAATACAGACAAACTCCTGGGAATCCCCGTCAAATACTGACACACTCCTGGCAATCCCCATCAAATACTGCAACACTCCTGGGAATCCCCGTCAAATACTGACACACTCCTGGGATCCCCGTCAAATACTGACACACTCCTGGGAATCCCTGTCAAATACTGACACACTCCTGGGAATCCCTGTCAAATACTGACACAATCCTGGGAATCCCATTCAAATACTGACACACTCCTGGGAATCACCTTCAACTACTGACACACTCCTGGGAATCCCCATCAAATACTGGCACACTCCTGGGAATCCCCGTCAAATACTGACACACTCCTGGGAATCCCCATCAAATACTGACACACTCCTGGGAATCCCCGTCAAATACTGACACACTCCTGGGAATCCCCGTCAAATACTGACACACTCCTGGGAATCCCCGTCAAATACTGACACACTCCTGGGAATCCCCATCGAATACTGACACGCTCCTGGGAATCCCCGTCAAATACTGACTCTCTCCTGGGAATCCCCATCAAATACTGACACAGCTCCTGGGAATCCCCATCAAATACTGACACACTCCTGGGAATCCCCGTCGAAATACTGACACTCTCCTGGGAATCCCCGTCAAATACTGACACACTCCTGGGAATCCCCGTCAAATACTGACAAACTCCTGGGAATCCCCTTCAAATACTGAGACACTCCTGGGAATCCCAGTCAAATACTGACACACTCCTGGGAAACCCCGTCAAATACTGACACTCTCCTGGGAATCCCCGTCAAATACTGACACACTCCTGGGAATCCCCTCAAATACTGACACACTCCTGGGAATCCCCGTCAAATACTGACAAACTCCTGGGAATCCCCGTCAAATACTGACACACTCCTGGGAATCCCCGTCAAATACTGACAAGCTCCTGGGAATCCCCGTCAAATACTGACACGCTCCTGGGAATCCCCGTCAAATACTGACACACTCCTGGGAAAACCCCTCAAATACTGACACACTCCTGGGAATCCCCGTCAAATACTGTCACACTCCTGGGAATCCCTGTCAAATACTGACACACTCCTGGGAATCCCCGTCAAATACTGACACACTCCTGGGAATCCCCATCAAATACTGATACACAGCTGGGTAACCTCGTCAAATACTGACACACTCCAGGGAATCCCCGTTAAATACAGACAAACTCCTGGGAAAACCCCTCAAATACTGACACAATCCTGGGAATCCCTGTCAAATACTGACACACTCCTGGGAATCCCTGTCAAATACTGACACACTCCTGGGAATCCCCTTCAAATACAGACAAACTCCTGGGAATCCCTGTCAATTACTGACACACTCCAGGGATTCCCCATCAAATACTGACACACTCCAGGGAATCCCCGTCAAATACTGACACACTCCTGGGAATCCCTGTCAAACACTGACACACTCCTGGGAATCCCCCTCAAATACTGACACACTTCTGGGAATCCCATCAAATACTGACAAACTCCTGGGAATCCCCTCAAATACTGACACACTCCTGGGAATCCCCGTCAAATACTGACACACTCCTGGGAATCCCTCTCAAATACTGACAAACTCCTGGGAATCCCCGTCAAATACTGACTCTCTCCTGGGAATCCCCGTCAAATACTGACACACTCCTGGGAATCCCCGTCAAATACTGACACACTCCTGGGAATCCCCCTCAAATACTGACACACTCCTGGGAATCCCCGTCAAATACTGACACACTAGTGGGAATCCCCCTCAAATACTGACACACTCCTGGGAATCCCCCTCAAATACTGACACACTCCTGGGAATCCCCGTCAAATACTGACACACTAGTGGGTATCCTCCTCAAATACTGACACACTCCTGGGAATCCCCTTCAGATTCTGACACACTCCTGGGAATCCCCTTCAAATACTGACACACTCCTGGGAATCCCCGTCAAATAATGACACACTCTTAGGAATCCCCGTCAAATATTGACACACTCCTGGTAATCCCCATCAAATACTGACACAATCCTGGGAATCCGCGTCAAATACAGACACACTCCTGGGAATCCCTCTCAAATACTGACCCACTCCTGGGAATCCCCGTCAAATACTGACACACTCCTGGGAATCCCCGTCAAATACTGACACACTCCTGGGAAACCCCCTCAAATACTGACCCACTCCTGGGAATCCCCCTCAAATACTGACACACTCCTGGGAATCCCCATCAAATACTGACACACTCCTGGGAACTACTTCAAATACTGACACACTCCTGGGAATCCCTGTCAAATACTGACACACTCCTGGGAATCCCCGTCAAATACTGACACACTCCTGGGAATCCCTGTCAAATACTGACACACTCCTGGGAATCCCCGTCAAATACTGATACACTCCTGGGAATCCCTGTCAAATACTGACACACTCCTGGGAATCCCCGTCAAATACTGACACACTCCTGGGAATCTCCGTCAAATACTGACACATTCCTGGGTATCCCCGTCAAATACTGACACACTCCTGGGAATCCCTGTCAAATACTGACACACTCCTGGGAATCCCCGTCAAATACTGACACACTCCTGGGAATCCCCGTCAAATACTGACACACTCCTGGGAATCCCCGTCAAATACTGACACGCTCCTGGGAATCCCCGTCAAATAATGACAGACTCCTGGGAATCCCCCTCAAATACTGACACACTCCTGGGAATCCCCGTCAAATAATGACACACTCCTGGGAATCCCCGTCAAATATTGACACACTCCTGGGAATCCCCATCAAATACTGACACAATCCTGGGAATCCCCGTCAAATACTGACACACTCCTCGGAATCCCCATCAAATACTGACACACTCCTGGGAACTACTTCAAATACTGACACACTCCTGGGAATCCCTGTCAAATACTGACACACTCCTGGGAATCCCCGTCAAATACTGACACACTCCTGGGAATCTCTGTCAAATACTGACACACTCCTGGGAATTCCCGTCAAATACTGACACACTCCTGGGAATCCCTGTCAAATACTGACACACTCCTGGGAATCCCCGTCAAATACTGACACACTCCTGGGAATCCCTGTCAAATACTGACACACTCCTGGGAATCCCCGTCAAATACTGACATACTCCTGGGAATCCCCGTCAAATACTGACACACTCCTGGGAATCCTCGTTAAATACTGACACATTCCTGGGAATCCCCGTCAAATACTGACACACTCCTGGGAATCCCCGTCAAATACTGACACACTCCTGGGAATCCCCGTCAAATACTGACACACTCCTGGGAATCCCCGTCAAATACTGACACACTCCTGGGAATCCCCATCAAATACTGACAACCTCCTGGGAATCCCCGTCAAATACAGACACACTCCTGGGAATCCCCTAAAATACCGACACACTGCTGGGAATCCCCGTCAAATACTGACACACTCCTGGGAATCCCTGTCAAATACTGACACACTAGTGGGAATCCCCGTCAAATACTGACACACTCCTGGGAATCCCCTTCAAATACTGACACACTCCTGGGAATCCCCGTCAAATACTGACACACTCCTGGGAATCCCCTTCAAATACTGACACACTCCTGGGAATCCCCGTCAAATACTGACACACTCGTGGGAATCCCCCTCAAATACTGACACACTCCTGGGAATCCCCGTCAAATACTGACACACTCGTGGGAATCCCCGTCAAATACTGACACACTCCTGGGGAATCCCCGTCAAGTACTGACACACTCCTGGGGAACCCTTTCCAAAAGCTTCAGTCCCATGAAATTCATGGAAGACAAACCAATGTCTAAATGTGGTCAGATTGGCAGGACTGCGTGGGCCCTGATTTGGACACCCTTAACCTCATCCATCCCAAGGTCCAATCCCAGTGCTCCCTCTCCTTTACTGTCATAAAGTAGCACACATCGAAAACACAGCTACATTCTGGTTCCTTTATATTTCCTTTTTATTTTCCAGTCTCATTGTTTGTTTATCCTTTGCATAATCACAAGGTGCGAAGGCATTGTTTTATTGGTGCCTGCGCTTCATTCTAAACAAGGGCCAGTAAGTGCTCTTCAGAGGGTAGTTCTTGAAATAAATCTGCCGTGTGGTGCCGTAGACCCAGAAGCGTCCGCTCGAGCCCTTCCAGACGAAGTGTACCTCGTTGACGGGGATGGCCTTCAGGCTGTGCCTCTGCTGGAGGATTCTGGAATCGGGCCAGGCAAAGTGCGACTCCTCCACCAGGATCTGAGATGCCAGGTTCACCTCCTCCACAGAGCAGGTGCTGATCGGCCTGAGTAACTCGGAAGGCATGGTCGTGTACCACCTGCCCATGGGCCTTCTGGGCTGCCAAGGTGGGGAACTCCTCGTCGGCGATCAGCTTGTGCCTGCGCTGGGTCACGTACTCCACCTTCAGGTTGGTGAAGTACCACACCTTCCCCTTGCCGCTGCACCGGTGGCACTGAGTGTGTCCGATGGCCGAGCATCTCTCGCATTCGGCCTTGCGGTTCCCTCGGCACTCAGGGCACAGCCTCATCATGCCGAACCCGCTGCTGGACCGCACACTCTGGCAGTTGATTTCGCCCGAACCCCAACACCTGGCGCAAAGAACGAGGCCACGCCCGTAGCAGGTGATGCATAGCCCCTTCTTGTCACTGTTGGGCATGTGAAAATATTTGGTTTCATCTTGAAAGAACTTGACGGGCATACACTGTACCTCCCAGGCTTTCAATTTCTTGTCGGGGGGAAGCGCAGTTCCAATCATTGGGCTTTGCTGATAAGAGAAATGCAAAGCTCTTTGCTCGATGAAGGTGTCCAGAACGTAGTAAAATATCACCGATGGTATGATTTCCGTGATCTCCATCTTTCGAGCTGCTTCGTTTTTATATTGTAGCTTTTGTCTCACCCACCTCATCAAGGCTTTCCTTACCTCCTTCTCACTCAGGGTCTCTGGTGTCAATGAGACCACAGGGTTCTCCAACTCATAGCTGTCGGGCCTTTTGGCTGTTGTTGGAGCGGGAATATAGGTCCAATCTTGAGCATCTTCACAGCACGAACCTTTGCGACTCTTATCTAGCCGTGAGTCCTCTGACCACCTGAACATCCTTTAAAGAAAAAGGCACATCGAGTTACATCGAGTCAGCAGCACAGAAACAGGCCATTCGGCCCAACAGCTCTATGCCAGTCTTTATGCTCCACACGAGCCTCCTCCCACCCCTCTTCATCTCACTCTATCAGCATAACCTTCTATTCCTCCCTCCTGTATGTGCTTATTTAGCTTCCCATTAAATGCATCTATACTATTTGCCTCAACTACTCCTTGTGATAGCATGTTCTATATTCTTACCACATTCCCCCAAACCATTAAACTCTTCCGAACATTTGGAAGATTCTGTTGCATATCTCGGCCTGAAGAGTACGCAGAGCATCTTTGTACTGGGTGGAACCTTGTGGGCTGCAGCTTGTGCTAGCACAGCAGATTATGATGTCACGCAATTCATCATCTAGTACTGGGGGTGACATCACGTGGGCACTGTGATGATGCCAGCCACACTGCTTGTTACTCTGCTGTCGATCTACATTTTAACAGCTGTGATTCCAAGTGCTCCCTCTGCCCAGTGATGGGTGCCAGGGTCTGCCATCAGGGCTAATTTTCCTTGTGCTCAATTCTTCACCAAGCCCATCAGCTGAGAAGACACTGGGTACAAAGAGCGGGCGAGACAGTCACGGTCATTCCCTGAACCCAGGGTCACTATGTCTTGGATAATGGTAAAAAGTTAAAGTTAAAGGCTCCTTATCTGAATGCACGAAGCATTCGTAACAAGATAGACAAATTAGTGGCACAAATAGAGATAAATGGCTTTGATCTAATAGCTATTACAGAGACTTGGTTGCAAGGTGACCAAGGTTGGGAACTAAATATTCCAGGGTGCTTGACATTTCGAAAAGACAGGAAGAATGGGAAAGGAGGGGGCCAGCCCTGATAATAAAGGATGACATAAGGACAGTAGTGAGAAAGGATATTGGCTCAGAAGATCAGGAAGTAGAATCAGGATGTAACTAACAGGTAGACAATGGGGAACCAGTAGATGTAGCATATTTGGATTTCCAAAAGGCATTCGATAAGGTGCCACATAAAAGGTTGCTACGTAAGATAAGGGCTCATGGGGTTGGGGGTAATATATTAGCACGGATAGAGGATTGGTTAACGGACAGAAAACAGAAAGTAGGAATAAACGGCTCATTTTCCGGTTGGCAGGTTGTAACTAGTGGGGTGCCACAAGGATCAGTGCTTGGATGTCAGCAATTTACAATCTATATTAATGACTTAGATGAAGGGTCTGAGTGCAATGTATCCAAGTTTGATGACGATACAAAGCTACATGGGAAAGTAAGCTGTGAGGAGGACATAAAGAGCCTGCAAAGAGAGATAGAGAGGTTAAGTGAGTGGGCAATAAGGTGGCAGATGGAGTATAATGTGAGGAAATGTGAGGTTATTCACTTTGGTAGGAAGAATAGAAAAGCAGAATATTTTTTAAATGGTGTTCAGTGAGATTTGGGTGTCCTCATACAGGAAACAGAAATTTATCACGCAGGTACAGCAAACAATTAGGAAGGCAAATGGCATGTTGGCCTTTATTGCAAGGGGGTTCAAGTACAAGAGTAAGGAAGTCTTACTACAATTGTACAGGGCTTTGGTGAGACCACACCTGGAGTACTGTGCACAGTTTTGGTCTCCTTATCTGAGAAAGGACATACATGACTTAGAGACAGTGCAGCAAAGGTTCACTAGATTGATCCCTGGGATGAGAGGGTTGTCCTCTGAGGAGAGATTGAGTAGAATGGGCCTGTACTCTCTGGAGTTTAGAAGAATGAGAGGTGATCTCATTGAAACATACAAGATTCTGAGGCGGATTGACAGGGTAGAGATACATTCTGCCCTAAATTCCAGGCAAGGTCCTGTGTTTGCCAATGTTATATTTCCTGCAATGACTGTCTGTTTATTTGCAATGTTGGTTGTTATAGAAACAAGAATAAACTGGAAACACTTGAGTAGCCTTTTTGTAGTTCAGGTTTTTTGAGACTCCCCATTGGACAAGTAGCAACATGTGCTCATTCTACCATTTTAGTGTCATTTTAACCCAGTGCTCACGTTCGTACACCCCGCTACGGCACTGCTCCCTTATCATCCATTTGCCCCATATTAATTGTACACGACAAAACATGTTGGTAAGTCCAGTGGTTATTCAAATAGTCTATCACAAGGCCATGGAAACTCCCTCAACTCCAAGTTCCCCTCCAAGGCACACACTATCCTGACTTGGAAATATATTGCCGTTCCTTCAACAGTTTGTTTCTCCTGGCTGGAGTGTCTAGAACTAGGGGTCATAGTCTCAGGATAAGGGGTCGGCCATTTAAGACTGAGATGAGGAGGAACTTCTTCACTCGGAGCGTTGTGAATCTTTGGAATTGTCTAACCCAAAGGGCTGCGGATGCTGAATCGTTGAATATATTCAAGGCTGAGATCGTTAGATTTTTGGACTCTAGGGGAATCAAGGCATATGGAGATCAGGCGGGAAAGTGGAGTTGAGGTCGATGATCAGCCATGATCATATTGAATGGCGGAGCAGGCTCGAAGGGCCAAATGGCCGACTCCTGCTCCTAATTCTTATGTTCTTATGTTCTCCGATGGTTTGGGAGTAAATACACCACCCAACAATATATTTTTGTTCTCAGAACATAAGAACATAAGAAATAGGAGCAGGAGTAGGCCATTTGGCCCTTCGAGCCATGGCTGATCTTCTACCACATCTCCACTATCCTGCACTATCCCCATATCCCTTGAATCCCTTAATATTCAAAAATCTATCGATTTCTCTCTTGAATATACTCAACGATCGAGCCTCCACAGCCCTCTGGGGTGGAGAATTCCAAAGATTCACCACCCTCTGAGTGAAGAAATTTCTCCTCATCTCAGTCCTAAATGGCCGACCCCTTATTCTGAGACTCTGACCCCTGGTTCTAGACTCCCCAGCCAGGGGAAACATCCTCTCTGCATCTACCCTGTCAAGCCCTGTAAGAATTTTGTATGTTTCAATGAGATCACCTCTCATTCTTCTAAACTCTAGAGAATATAGGCCTAGTCTACTCAATCTGTCCTCATAGGACAATCCCCCCATCCCAGGAACCAGTCTGGTGAACCTTTGTTGCACTCCCTCTATGGCAAGTATATCCTTCCTTAGGTAAGGAGACCAAAACTGTACACAATACTCCAGGTGTGGTCTCACCAGGGCCTTATCTAATTGCAGTAAGACGTCTTTACTCTTTTACTCAAATCCTCTTGTAATAAAGGCCAACATACCATTTGTTTTCCTAATTGCTTGCTGTAGCTGCATGTTAACTTTCAGTGATTCTTGTACAAGGACACCCAGGTCCCTCTGAACAACAACATTTCCCAATCTCTCACCATTTAAAAAATGTACCTTTACCTGACGAAGGAGCAGCGCTCCGAAAGCTCGTAATTTTAAATAAAACTGTTGGACTATAACCTGGTGTTGTGCGACTTCTCATTTTTGTCCACCCCAGTCCAACACCGGCATCTCCGCATCATTTAAAAAATACTCTGCTTTTCTATTTTTCCTACCAAAGTGGATAACTTCACATTTCTCTATATTATATTCCATTTGCCATGTTCTTGCCCACTCACTCAGCCTGTCTATATCCTTTTGAAGCCTCCTTGCATCCTCCTCACAACTTACATTCCCACCCAGCTTTGTATCATCAGCAAAATTGGATATATTACATTTGGTCTCCTCATCCAACTCATTGATGTAGATTGTGAATAGCTGAGGCCCAAGCACTGATCCTTGCAATACCCCACTAGTTACAGCCTGCCAACCCGAAAATGACCTGTTTATTCCTACTCTCCTACACCACATCCACTGGTTCCCCCTTATCTATTCTGCTGGTTACAACCTCAAAAAACTCTAATAGATTTGTCAAACACGGTTTCCCTTTCATAAATCCATGTTGACTCTGCCCAATCCTATTATTATTTTCTAAGTGCCCTGTTACCACATCCTTAATAATAGATTCTAGCATTTTCCCTACTACTGATGTCAGGCTAACTGGTCTGTAGTTCTCCATTTTCTCTCTCTCTCCTTTCTTAAATAATGGGGTTACATTTGCTACCTTCCAATCCGCGGGAACCATTCTAGAATCTATGGAATTTTGGAAAATGACAACCAATGCATCCACTATCTCTATAGCCAGAATGTGGGCATCTCTCAATAGAGGCCCATCCCTCGTTGCCTTGAGAAGGTGGTGGTCCTTCCTCTTGAACCGCTACAGTCCGTGTGGTGAAGGTGCTGCCACAGTCCTGTTAGGAGGGAGTTCCAGGATTTTGACCCAGTGATGTTGAAGGAACGGCGATATATTTCCAAGTCAGGATGGTGTGTGCCTTGGAGGGGAACTTGGAGTTGAGGGAGTTTCCATGGTCTTGTGATAGACCATTTGAATAACCACTGGACTTGCCAACATGCTGTGTTGTGTACAAATAATATGGGGCAAATGGATGTTGAGAGAGCAGTGCAGCAGCGGGGTATATGAACGTGAGCACTGGGTTAAAATGGTACTTGTAGGACTTTCTGCTACTGCCGTTCGGACCCTGAGAATTACGAATAAGCATAACAATGACAGATAAGTTTGTCCCTAATAAAATGGTCTTTATTTACACTACAATTTACTAATTAATTTGTACATACAAGTACCCCAGCAATATATATGCTCTATGTCTGACTTTCATACATACACTCCTTCTCGGGTGATCAGTCCGAGTTGGTCGTAGGCTGCAAGAGTCGACTGGCCGGTCAAGCACCTCCCTTTGTTCTGT
The DNA here is from genome assembly GCA_030390025.1 of Squalus acanthias. Lineage (NCBI taxonomy): Eukaryota > Metazoa > Chordata > Chondrichthyes > Squaliformes > Squalidae > Squalus > Squalus acanthias. The sequence goes on from JASTWF010000046.1 coordinate 2,256,133, forward strand.
TCCTTTTGCGCCATTTTCTCTTCTCTTTATAATGTTTCCCTTAATGGCCCCTCGTATTTTCTTCAGTTGCCTCCCTCTGATAGGTCAGTTTCACTTCCAACCTCCCCTGATTGGTATTCTTCCTGCATGATACGCTCATGTTCCTGTGATGTGTGGGGGCGGGGGGGGGGGGAGCTGGACTTCCTCTTCACCCTGTGTTTCACCCTGTCTTTCACCCTGTCCATGTGGCCTCACAAGCAAAGGATTACACACTGACCTCCTCCATTTTGAATCCGTCTGTTATCATCTCCAAATCCGTTCGCAATTTTGATCTCCACACAGTAGCAGCGGTTTTATTCTGTGTATAGCAGCTTACAGTCCTCCCTTAAATGTCTCTCATGTTCATTCATGGGCAGACATTTCACCAGCGTTGGAGTAGTATGTATTCTGACCAGACATAGTCCCCTTTTATCCCCTACAATACAATATTTATAACACATTTCACATTATTAAGGCTGGTCCCGGACCAGTTCTATCGTACGCTTAAGTTTTCTTCCCTTGTTCTTTCTTTGTTTATGTCTTACCCGCATTCCCCACTCCCACATGAGCACGATCACACACATTAACTGTAACCATAGCAGAGCTTGTGAGCACAGTCTTACCCATGGAGCTAAGTCTATACGATTGAATCCCAAATCCCACCAAGAAGTCGCCTCGTTCATTAACGAGGTTATTATCCTTTCATTAGCATCATTCCTCCCTTTCAATACTGAGAATGTTCTTCCCACTTCTCCAATCCGTTTCACAAACTCAGTGAGATTTCCATTTATCCAAGGTAACCCATATCCAAAGATGGACACGTAAATCTCTCCAAATCTTCTACCCCGGTTGATGCCTTAACATACATTGGATTCTGATTTATCAAAGGCAGGATAGTCCTGTTCCCGATTTTTACCATCCTTTTAGGTTTAATACACATAGTACTCTGTTCCTGTGGTGGTCCAACAATAGACACCCTGTTCCTTATAAACAACGGTGGTATATTGTTTCGATGTTACGGCAGTGACCTGACACTGATACTTGGACATTCTTGTCAAGTTAAATCCGCATCGTCCAAGACATTATACATACACATGGTGGTTCTTCCTTGGGTCTTACATAGATATAATTTGACCTCACAGAGAGATTGGTTATATTTAACAACATATCCGGGCGATGATGTATATTTATGTAAAACGCCATCTTTCAGGAAACCCATATTGGCTACCTTATACACCCGCAGTGGTGCCCAAGGTTTGGACATTACGGGTATTCTCAGTATGATTCCTATCAAACTATCATCGCTAGTCTGATTACATTGGTGTGGGGCGACACGCACCACAGTAAGACTTCGCAACTGACACACTGTCAAATTTGACTGATACCTTTCCGCTGCCTTAAGGTGTTTATCTTCCATCCAAGATGGAACCCTCCCCTCAGCTATTCTATCCAAATTCCCCTCTTTGTCCTGTAGAATCCAAGAGCTCATCATCGCGCATGCATCATTTTGTGCTGCCTGATCAGAGGCATTTCTATCCTCCCTTGTCAGGTTGTTTATGGCCTGTGCCTGATTTTCCAACAATTTGACCAACCCTTGCATGTGAATTGTCAAGGTCAATTCTGCTTCTAATTGTACTTTTCCTATGCTATTCTGGTTTCTTAATGCCTGCTGTACCTTTTCTCTCAATTTTCCCAATTGATAGTTTAAGCTCATAATATCCTCTCTATTTACCCATCCTAACGCGGTATTCCACATTGTTGCTACATTATTGAGCACACTGCGCTTCCTCCTCTGTGCCGGGGATTTCGGGGTCTGAGGCTCCTCCCCTATGGTCACTTGATTGCTATTTTCCTTCCAAAAGGTTTTTATTAACTGTGTTTTCCTATCTCTTATCCAGTTTCTAGTGGGTTCACTGCACCATGTCGGCAAGACAAGACTAGACACATTGATAATAACCTCCCGCCATCTAATACAACATCATATAACATTGGCAACTCACTCGGACCCAACACCAATCCGTTAATTGGAGCAGGGGATGGGGTGGGGCACTTTTCACTGCCCTCATCGGGTGGCACTGGTTTCTCTCTCGCCTTTAATTGAATGGCTTCTTTGGACTGATCAGGACATTGAATATCATAAGAATTTTTAATTTGAGGATCATCATGGGAGAAATTTGTTTACACACAGTTATACTCCTGTGTGATTGCCTGACCAGAAATGTGTCCAACAGTAACTTGTCCCATCAATTAACGGGGTAGCCACAATTCCTCTTACATTCCTCATTCTCAAGTTATTTGTGGTCTCACCCGGTGCAAACCGGAGTTCTAGGATCATCCCGTTCGGAGTAATCTCATTTGAGTATTTTAAACAAATCCTTTGCCCCTCATCCACCCTCTGCTCCGCTACCCTCACTGTCCAATTATGACATGTTATAGTTTGATTTTGAATTGTTACATTCATCTCATTTACAACAGAAAACCCTGTATCCAGTGAGGTCATGGTTCCATTGGTGCTGTTTCCGAGCTGCCGTGATTCCTGATATAGTTCAATCCCATCCACCACGAGCATCAAAGCGCTCAATGTGTACAGGAGTTTCCCCATCCTGGAGCTTCTGTAATACATAACACAGCTAATATTCACATACACTTATTCACACATTCAACATCATTTCCTTTTAGCTTTGCTCCCACCTCCTCCTGAGGGTGCCGATGTTGTTCCCAGTGGGGTCCATGTTGGGTTGTTTTTTCAACTGGCGACTCCTCCGCCTTAGAGCGGATTGTGGTCCCTGACCCTGCAGAGGATTGTGGTCCCTGACCCTGCAGAGGATTGTGGTCCCTGACCCTGCGCAGGATTGTGGTCCCTGACCCTGCACAGGATTGTGGTCCCTGACCCTGTGCAGGATTGTTGTCCCTGACCCTGCAGAGGATTGTGGTCCCTGACCCTGCACAGGATTGTGGTCCCTGACCCTGCACAGGATTGTGGTCCCTGACCCTGCGCAGGATTGTGGTCCCTGACCCTGCGCAGGATTGTGGTCCCTGACCCTGCGCAGGATTGTGGTCCCTGAATTTTACGAATTCGATTTCGCAGAAATTGATAAAACAAGTTTGTACACCGCACCACAGGAAGTTTTGGATCAAGTAGGGAGGCAAAGAAGGGGTTTGGTGAACGATGCGTTCACTGCTTTTAACACGGGTACATCTGTGGTCAACGCTCTAGACAGTGTGGAGCTGCAGACCCAGATTAATGGTTTAAAGACACAATTAAAAGACATTCTAACAGATGAGAATAAAGTGGTAGGGTCGGGTCTACACGAGGACCAAGCCATGACTCTCCATTTAAAGGAAATTATAGCAGAGTTGGAGAAACATGCAAAGACGGTAAATGCCCTGATTAGGGAAGATCGGAATGCATCCGATCAAGCTGCGCAGAACGAGGTGTGCGTGCTTTACGGGGCGTGGTTACTGGGCGAGGGCCGCAGTAATTTGGAGGATTTAAAACAAGGTTTGGTCCCGTCCTGGATAAGTAACAAACACCTGCGGGCGCTCCACCCTTTTCAGAACGCATTAAGTCCGTGCCAGCTCAGGCTAGCTTCAGAAGCATACCCAGTCCCCGTGGACTGCGGACGATCAAATCATACCATTATGGGTATAGTTTTACGTATGCCGGTTTTGGGCGACACAGCAAAGCCCGCCCCGGTGTATCGGGTAGAGAACATTGGTGTCATTCAGGGGGGAGCCCACATTCGTTATGCAGCGGTTCCACCTTACGTCATCCGCTGGGAGCAAACGATGACAGGTACAGATCTCTCTGGTTGTCGTGGCAGGGGAGCACACATAATACTGTGTCCCCAGCACTTGAATGCCTTTTTAACACCACAGTGCGGGTTCAGAACGACTGGCGCCAAGTCCATGAATTGCACCATGGAGGCAATGGCACAAGATCATGTGCCTCCGCAGGTAGCATACATCGGGGGTGGAACATATTGTGTTACCACTGCAGCGCAACACTACCAGCATGGAAACCGTAGCCGGTGTCCGGTGAGTGACAGCAGTTTCTGTTTCAAACCCAGGGCGGAAGTTCAAGTAGCACAACAGCGAATTATCCCAATCCCTGAACCATCCACTGTTCATCTCACAGTAAAAGAGAATTTCACCGACTTGCAGCGATTCGTCGCGCATTTCGGATACCTCATTCCCCCTCTCCCTGAACACCTCACCAAGCTTTTAAAAGCCGTCGCGGTGTCACAGAAACATTTTTACACATTAGAACAGAAAACTGTCGAAATAGGAACAGACATTCTGGATATAGTAGTTCCACCGTGGTGGAATCTGTTCACCAATATTGAAGTGCCTTCATGGATCAGAATAGCCTCCCACATTTTAGTCGTATGTCAAGTGTTTATTGTAGTGTACCTATTGGTCGTACATTGTAAAAGAGACAAACGCCTCACCAAGCATGAAAACACGGGAGAGTGGCGAGAACGTTACGTGCGCGTGCACGATGAAAGCACCGTGTAATCGGAAAATGGCGTCATTCCCGCTCGCCACGTGCGCCGCGGAAGTTTGTACTCGATCATGATTTTCAAAGACTGTAAATACGTTTGGAACTCGACATGTTAAGAGTTGGTGTTGATTATTTTTGGTGATGGTGTTATAGTTAAAAATGATTGTTTGGTTTTGGGTTTTGTTTTTCCTCTCCCTGAATAAAAGATGAATATACAGGTGATACGAGAGGCATCGGCCTGGTTACGCCGGGAAGGAAAACAAGTGGTGTAAGTTTAAGGGCAAATAAAGGCCCACGGTGATATAAAATGTAATTTTCTTGGGAAATAAGGACGACACAGAGACCCTAATTAGGTTAAAGTTATGGGATTAATTTGCTGGATTCGGAGAGAAATCGAGATAATATTGCTCACCACTATGATTTTTGATACGATAAGCGGAGTTATTCGCATCAACAGGAGGGACTGTAGAATTCGCAATATATCGCGATTTTATTAATAAGGAGAAAACACAGAGTTTCGTTCAAACAGCTTTTATTTCAGCAGAATGCTGTCAGGTTTCTCAAAGTGGACACAAGCAGCCTGTAAAATGGCCGCCGCACCTCGTGACAGAACATTCTAGACTTTCCGACAGGCAGACAAGATGGCGTTCCAATAAACATTTGTGCAAGATCGATTAAGATTCAGCACATTGAAGATAATACACGAGACATTATGGGTTTGCAGTATACACATAAATACTGAAATCGGTCTCCCAAGGTACGAATGAAAGCTATTGTACCAAGTAATCAAGGGCCCATCCAAAGACATTAATATGTAAAATCCCAACGACTCTACGATGAGAGAGCCGTTAGCGGGTAGTTATACAAAACACTTGGAAGCCCCAAAACCCCTCCAGGGAGAACACCGACCGATTTAACAATGGGAGAAATATTAACAGGTACTCAGGCATTTACGAGTAGCCCCGAAACCCATTAAGAACGGAGATCACCCATACAAGACATTGAGCGCCAAACCCTAACAAAAGAAAGGACATTAAGGTTGGGCGGGAAACGGAAGATTTTGTACTATAATTACAAGCTCCAACCGTCCATCTTTCTCTTATTCTCTTATCCGATCGACTCGTAACCTCGTGGCTGCTCCTGTGTTTTGACTCGTAGTCTTGTGCCTGCTTGCCTGGTGCCTCTTTGAAAAAGACTGTTGAACTTTCTGATCCGTTCAGGATCTACCTCGTGTCGCGTAACGAAGACCTATGTTGGTAACTGGCATCGGAACCAAAGGCCCGAGATGAGATGAGATGAGATGAGATGAGATGAGATGAGAAGAGAGGAAGACCATACTCATCGCCACGGTCAGTAAATCCCGACCGCGCCTGTAGGTCGAATAGCCAAGTTTTCCTTGCTAGGGAGACTTCTTTCAACTTGCAAGAATAGACCTTGGAAGATTCTCCAAGATAATATTGACTGGTCTGTGAAACCCATTCGGACTGTGCCTGTTAAACCAACCAACACAGATCTTCATCACAGCAGACGGTCCAGCCTGCTAGCCGGAGCAGAAGCAAGTAAACAAGTGGGACCAGGAGATCTCCTGATCGACACGTGGGTGCTGCGGTGAAAAACATCCGATCAGCTATTCGGAATTTCTCCGAGTTATCACGAGTGGTGAGCATGAGTCTCGAAATCCTACGAATCTAGCTAGGACAGATATTGATAGGGGTTGGTTTAAGTATTAAGGATACTTGTAATGTGTGCCCCTATTTACGGTGTGTCGTTCGTTCCTCGTTTCCCTAGGATTAGCTATATAACTGCTTGTAAGATTGTACTGTCATTAATCTGTGCTTATGACATGTATTTCATAATCTTAAATATCATGCAATAAAGATTTTCCATTTCGTACCATTCAACCGAGTCTACATGAGTTTCATCTCCATTACTGCTCTCGCATCTAAGTCCAGTGTCTAGAACCGTAAGGGCGAGTGATTCGAACCACTCACAGGTGTGTCTAGTGCTCCCAGACTGGCTGGAGACCAGAACAGGCAACAAGGCCTAAACCTGCACTGACACACAGGCTGCACAGAGCCGCGTGAATCTCACAGGCTGCGAGACACGCACGGTCAAATCCCTTACAGAAAATGGCGACCGCGGCAGGACACTGGCAGCGAGAGGGTAGTGTGTTAGACTTTGGAATGACTGTACGAAATGTTATGCAGGAAAAGATAGCAGATTATGTGTTTGGAAAGGTTAATCTAACTAAGAAGTGGATAAGTGAATTGTTAGCGGATAAAAGCCCGCTAGAGGCAGCCGAAAGGTGGACAGATAGTAAAGAACATAAAAAGACACTTGAGAAAGCAGTCTGGCTAATGTGTTACAAAAGGCAGGTCCAGATTTCAAACCAGACCATTACAGCGCTAACAGCTCGAATCAGTCATTTAGAGGGAGAAATGGATGAGAAGGTTTCTGGAGGGGAAATGCTCATTAGGAATTTAAGTGCGTTGCACCAAGAACGCCAGGAAATCTCCAGTCACCATAAAACAAGGATAGATTACCTCGAGTGCCAGGTCACTGAGGCAAAGTTAAATGAGAGCAGGTTAAAGGAACGATGTGCCCGCCAAGCTGCCCAGATAAGAACTCAGGAAGAGAGCTTAACGGGGGTTAGGGCGGCATATAAGTTGGCCCTTGAGGATAAGTTTCAGGGAGCTGATCATAGCGCTTGCAAAAGGGAGATAGAGCACCTCAAAAAGGCCGTGAACAAAGCGCACGGCATGGTGTGCCTTATCAGTCCGTCAGCACACCAGCCGCTAGTAAGTGAGGAGTTTAAGAAATCCCCACCAAGTAAAGCAGAGGAAGTAGTAGCCACTGCGCCCTCCGCGCCACCCAGCTATTCGGAAACCTGGGTAAGGGAGGAAGCAATGGAAGAAACGAAAGAGCCCATTGAGAAAGAGGTGGAAAAGGGACCGTTGTATCCAGTAACGGGTATAAAAAGGGGCCCAAACAGAAACGGTGGGGAGGAACCAGGGGATCTCCTCGGACAGCTTGTATTGCCTCACAGTTCACATCAGCTGAGAGTTATGATAAATCACGTACGGAAGCTAACCGAGGCAGACGACCCTTCCGTACATTTCAGAGAAGTTGAGCCATTAACGGCTGCGATGATGGGGAAACAGCAAAAATGCTGTTGTTTTCGTTAGGCAGTACAATCCTTCAGTGTCTCTCGGGCGAGAGCAAGATGGGGAAACAGCAAAAATGCTGTTGTTTTCGTTAGGCAGTACAATCCTTCAGTGTCTCTCGGGCGAGAGCAAGAGGGGAACCAAGACTTATGAGGCATTAAAGAATGAGGTCCTGGAAGTGTTGGGGGCGGACGATGAAGGTCCGTTTGCTAGAGTGGGACAGACAGTGCAGATGGAGGGAGAACCCCCGAAGGTTTTTGCCGACAGGCTGTGGCCAGTATATCAGCGCAGCTGTCTAGGTGCGCCAGAGCGCGAAGATGTGGAAGGCGCCGGTTTAGCTCATTGGCTTAGGTGCATAATAGCCAACAGTTTACCAGCCGTCAGAGAGCAGGCAAAAGCATGGTTTGATCCCAATGACCCCAACATTACGGAAGAGTCGGTCTTGAATCGACTCACGTTAGGATATCGCAATATAAGGGGTATGGCAACACGTCCCCTTAAGGGAAAAGTACATGAGGTACGACCCGCAGCCCCGTATCAAAGAGAGTGGCATCAGGAGGGTAATCGCGCCCCACAGGCAAGTAATGCTTGTTACGGGTGTGGGAAGACAGGGCACTGGCGCAAGCATTGCAGGAACCCTTGGAAGGATTCCAAGGATAAAAATCCCGCAGCCCGAGTCCAGGCGCCTGTCCCGGCTAGGGAAGCTGGTGCACCCACCCCTCCCGACGACCTCGAAGTAGTGTTAGGAGCCATGCGCAGTTTACTGAGTGCACATGGAAAGGTGGCGGTCGCAACCGGCCCCGTAGGTGCCGCAGGACCGTCTAATAGTACCCCATGACTAGAACCCGCGCAGCCCGTCTACCTGTGTCCGCTTAGCTATGATGCGTGGAAGCGACCTTTAGTGGAGATGGAGGTAGAGAAACAAAGGGGTAGTTATTTGTTGGACACGGGAGCTTCTTGCACCATAATCCATACAGATAGCCCTTTTGACTCGCCACTATCTACCAGGGTCCCATTCACGTTAGCGGGGTTCACAGGAAAAGAACAGGCTGGTGCGTTCTCCCTTCCGCTATCCATTCGTTTGGGAGCACTTCACCTTAAGTGGAAGTGTATATTGATGGAATGGCAGGAGGGGGGTGGAAGAGGTATTCTCGGGTCCGATCTTCTATCAGGACACGGGATCCTCGTGGACCTCAGAAATCACTGTCTCTGGGGGGCTAAGGGTGAAAAAGGCGAGGTAGTAGTGATTCCGGGGGAGGAAGAAACAGGGGTCCTGTGTACCGTTCAGCCATCCGGAGGCTACGACCTCAGGCTTATGGTCGCAGATGTCCCAACGGACATGCAAACGTACGTGTCAGATAATATGCACGCGTTTGCAACCCACAAGCACGATTGTGGGAGGGTTACCGGGTTTGAGGTCAGCGTAGATGGGGACCCCATGACCCGGCCCCAAAAGCAGTATAACTTCCCCAAAGAAGCAGAACCCGATATGGAGACAGCAATGTCCTCCTTGGTGCAGCAGGGCGTGTTGAGGCCGATAGCCACACACGTGAACTCCCCATTATGGCCGGTTAGGAAGCCGGATAATTCGTGGAGAGCCACGGTGGACTACAGAGTCCTTAACAGTAACATTCCCGCCTGCGCGCCCACGGTAGCAGCAGTTGCTGACCTAATAGGGAGTATCCCAGCGTCCGCGACCACGTTCACGGTGCTGGATATCTCGAACGGTTTTTGGTCTATCCCGCTGCGGCGAGAGGACCAGTACAAGTTTGCCTTTACTTTCAAAGGGCAACAGTACACATGGAACTGTCTGCCACAGGGTTTCCACAATAGCCCCAGTATTTTCCATCAGTGTATGGCAGGAAGTTTAAAGGAGTTTAGTCAGCCCAATCAGATAGTGCAGTATGTGGATGATTTGCTCCTATTTACGGACTCAAGGGAGGAGCATGGACCACTGCTGGGCGAGTTATTGGAGCTGCTAGCGAGAAAGGGTTTTAAAATAAATCCTAAGAAAGCACGTATCGGTCAGCAGGAAGTAAAATTCCTGGGACTGACCATTCGCGCTGGGGAAAGAGCCATAGACAAAGCTAGGAGGGAGTCGGTGCAAGAGTTACCGATTCCCAACAACATAAGGGGTGTGAGGTCCTTCTTGGGACTGACCGGTTACTGCAGGGATTTTATCGAAGACTATGCGGCCACAGCAGCGCCGCTCCTCCGACTCCTCCATAAGGGAGTGGAGTGGTCTTGGGACGAGGGCTGCCAAGCAGCCTTCGAGAAGTTAAAAAGGGATCTGCAGACCGCGCCAGCCTTAGGGGCCATAGATGGGGGGAAGGAGTTTTTCCTGGAGGTAGCTGCCAGCGGAGACAGCTTGAGTGCTGTGCTGCTCCAAGAGCGTCACGGCAAGCTGAGGCCGGTTGTCTATTCATCCAGAGTATTAACGGATGTGGAGAGAAGTTTCTCCAATTGCGAAAGGCACCTTTTAGCCACGCATTGGGCTGTGAAAAGATCAGCGATCTTCACAGGGCACTGGGTACAGCAAAAATCTTGGTCCGGGAAGTGTTCTCGCGGTGGGGACTCCCCCGTTTTGTGGAGTCAGACCAAGGGAGCCATTTCACCGGCCAGGTGATGCAGAACACCCTCATGCTTTTGGGCATTGAAGGGAAGTGGCACGTAGCACACAATCCCCAGTCATCCGGGATTGTTGAACGCATGAACCGGACCCTGAAGGAGAAATTGAGGAAAGAGACTAGGAACTCGCCCCAAAAATGGGCGGAAGTTCTGCCTTTAGTCCTCATGGGGGTCCGGGCCAGTCAGTCAAAAAGTACGGGGTACTCCCCGCACGAGGTGATGACTGGGAGGCTCATGCGAACCCCCACCCATGTGCTAGCGCCGGTGCTCACTGAGGGTCAGCTCCAAGAGATAAGCAGGGACAAGTTCGCCCAGACCCTCTTGGAGCGCCTGAAGCAGGTTTATGAGCAAGCGGCTGGGAACATGGGAAGGCAGCATCAGGGCAATCGCCTGTTGCTGGAACCCCGCAAAACGCGGGAGTGGGAAGTGGGAGATCAGGTCATGGTCAGGAACTACGCCAGAGTAGGGAGTCTGGAACCACTGTATATGGGACCCTACAACATTGTAGATAAGGCGAGTCCCATGGTATACGCCGTAAAGGTACCTCGGCGCACTAAGTGGTTCCACGTAAACCAATGCAAACTGTACAAGCCAGGTGCGCAAGGGAAAACCAAAGGGGTAAACCCCGCCAGTGGGGAAGCACAGCCCCAGGTAGGACCACAAGGCACACAGGCAGGTAAAGCAGCTTGCATCAGGGGAGGAGACATCCTGGAAGATCATGAAGCATTTTTGTGGGGATGGGAGTCAGATGAGGATGGTGATGAAGGCGAGTGGTTTTTGGGGAACCTAAGGAACGTTCCCATTTTAGGTATAGGGAGGATACGGGCTGCAGATAGAGATCCACACAGGGTGGACACACAAGCTGCAGGTCCCGAAGACAGGAGGGAGGAGTCAGGGGAGGCGGAGCCAGCCGCTGTGGGAGCACAGGGAGTGACGGTGAGGACCCCAGAGACAGAGCCGCCCGCTTTGAACGTCCCGCCCTCGGGGGAGGCAGAGATCGCGAGTGAAGGGCCGCCTGCTGGGCCGAGCAGGGCGGAGCCACAAACTGCGAGCCCCGAGGTTAGGGAGGCGGAGTCAGCGGAGGCGGAGCCAGCGACTGTGGTGGAACCACAGGTCGTCCCGATGGAAGTCTCGGAACCCGGTCCGTCAGTCACGGAACCCCCGCCCATGACAACTCCCCGTAGGTCAGGTAGAGAACCCCAGCCCAAGAAGATATGGGTATTGCCCCAGTCTGTCCCAAGGCGCAGACTCAAGGTTAAGGCAGCCCAGGTACAGCCCGGCCCCATCGCAGCAGCAACAGGCTGCGGCAGATCAGAGGAAGGGGTCAGTGCAGCAACAGGCTGCGGCAGATCAGAGGGAGGGGTCAGCGCAGAAACAGGCTGCGGCAGATCAGAGGAAAAGGTCAGAGCCCTCCCAAAGTCGGTAAGAGCTCGCAGCAGTTTTCTCAGAATTTAAAGGGGCCGCCCTGAGAACGGGCGGCGCTGTACAGTAATAAGTTTTAAGTTTAAGTTCATTAGTTTAAGTTTCTAAGTTTATAGTTCAAGGTCAAGTAGAAGTTCATAGTTTTAAATAAGGTTAAGTTTGTAGTTTAATTTTAACAGAAAATGGCAAAATGATGGGAGCTTTAGAGATAGGTTTAGTTAAAGTTTATTCAGCGAACATTGAAGTTTACGTGAGGCGAGGTCAGGGGACCCGCTCACCCTTCACAAAAGCCAGAGACTCTTGCGAGGCTGGCTACCTCATTCTATCTGATCACAGGAACCAAGGAAGGATGGAACGAATTCTAGTATTGCTCGCGGCAATCGGATGTGGATTGGCCTATCGAGGCCGCAAGAGTTGACTGGCCGGTCAAGCACCTCCCTTTGTTCTGTTCCTTTTGCGCCATTTTCTCTTCTCTTTATAATGTTTCCCTTAATGGCCCCTCGTATTTTCTTCAGTTGCCTCCCTCTGATAGGTCAGTTTCACTTCCAACCTCCCCTGATTGGTGTTCTTCCTGCATGATACGCTCATGTTCCTGTGATGTGTGGGGGCGGGGGGGGGGGGGAGCTGGACTTCCTCTTCACCCTGTGTTTCACCCTGTCTTTCACCCTGTCCATGTGGCCTCACAAGCAAAGGATTACACACTGACCTCCTCCATTTTGAATCCGTCTGTTATCATCTCCAAATCCGTTCGCAATTTTGATCTCCACACAGTAGCAGCGGTTTTATTCTGTGTATAGCAGCTTACAGTCCTCCCTTAAATGTCTCTCATGTTCATTCATGGGCAGACATTTCACCAGCGTTGGAGCAGTATGTATTCTGACCAGACATAGTCCCCTTTTATCCCCTACAATACAATATTTATAACACATTTCACATTATTAAGGCTGGTCCCGGACCAGTTCTATCGTACGCTTAAGTTTTCTTCCCTTGTTCTTTCTTTGTTTATGTCTTACCCGCATTCCCCACTCCCACATGAGCACGATCACACACATTAACTGTAACCATAGCAGAGCTTGTGAGCACAGTCTTACCCATGGAGCTAAGTCTATACGATTGAATCCCAAATCCCACCAAGAAGTCGCCTCGTTCATTAACGAGGTTATTATCCTTTCATTAGCATCATTCCTCCCTTTCAATACTGAGAATGTTCTTCCCACTTCTCCAATCCGTTTCACAAACTCAGTGAGATTTCCATTTATCCAAGGTAACCCATATCCAAAGATGGACACGTAAATCTCTCCAAATCTTCTACCCCGGTTGATGCCTTAACATACATTGGATTCTGATTTATCAAAGGCAGGATAGTCCTGTTCCCGATTTTTACCATCCTTTTAGGTTTAATGTTCCTGTGGTGGTCCAACAATAGACACCCTGTTCCTTATAAACAACGGTGGTATATTGTTTCGATGTTACGGCAGTGACCTGACACTGATACTTGGACATTCTTGTCAAGTTAAATCCGCATCGTCCAAGACATTATACATACACATGGTGGTTCTTCCTTGGGTCTTACATAGATATAATTTTACCTCATGGAGAGATTGGTTATATTTAACAACATATCCGGGCGATGATGTATATTTATGTAAAACGCCATCTTTCAGGAAACCCATATTGGCTACCTTATACACCCGCAGTGGTGCCCAAGGTTTGGACATTACGGGTATTCTCAGTATGATTCCTATCAAACTATCATCGCTAGTCTGATTACATTGGTGTGGGGCGACACGCACCACAGTAAGACTTCGCAACTGACACACTGTCAAATTTGACTGATACCTTTCCGCTGCCTTAAGGTGTTTATCTTCCATCCAAGATGGAACCCTCCCCTCAGCTATTCTATCCAAATTCCCCTCTTTGTCCTGTAGAATCCAAGAGCTCATCATCGCGCATGCATCATTTTGTGCTGCCTGATCAGAGGCATTTCTATCCTCCCTTGTCAGGTTGTTTATGGCCTGTGCCTGATTTTCCAACAATTTGACCAACCCTTGCATGTGAATTGTCAAGGTCAATTCTGCTTCTAATTGTACTTTTCCTATGCTATTCTGGTTTCTTAATGCCTGCTGTACCTTTTCTCTCAATTTTCCCAATTGATAGTTTAAGCTCATAATATCCTCTCTATTTACCCATCCTAACGCGGTATTCCACATTGTTGCTACATTATTGAGCACACTGCGCTTCCTCCTCTGTGCCGGGGATTTCGGGGTCTGAGGCTCCTCCCCTATGGTCACTTGATTGCTATTTTCCTTCCAAAAGGTTTTTATTAACTGTGTTTTCCTATCTCTTATCCAGTTTCTAGTGGGTTCACTGCACCATGTCGGCAAGACAAGACTAGACACATTGATAATAACCTCCCGCCATCTAATACAACATCATATAACATTGGCAACTCACTCGGACCCAACACCAATCCGTTAATTGGAGCAGGGGATGGGGTGGGGCACTTTTCACTGCCCTCATCGGGTGGCACTGGTTTCTCTCTCGCCTTTAATTGAATGGCTTCTTTGGACTGATCAGGACATTGAATATCATAAGAATTTTTAATTTGAGGATCATCATGGGAGAAATTTGTTTACACACAGTTATACTCCTGTGTGATTGCCTGACCAGAAATGTGTCCAACAGTAACTTGTCCCATCAATTAACGGGGTAGCCACAATTCCTCTTACATTCCTCATTCTCAAGTTATTTGTGGTCTCACCCGGTGCAAACCGGAGTTCTAGGATCATCCCGTTCGGAGTAATCTCATTTGAGTATTTTAAACAAATCCTTTGCCCCTCATCCACCCTCTGCTCCGCTACCCTCACTGTCCAATTATGACATGTTATAGTTTGATTTTGAATTGTTACATTCATCTCATTTACAACAGAAAACCCTGTATCCAGTGAGGTCATGGTTCCATTGGTGCTGTTTCCGAGCTGCCGTGATTCCTGATATAGTTCAATCCCATCCACCATGAGCATCAAAGCGCTCAATGTGTACAGGAGTTTCCCCATCCTGGAGCTTCTGTAATACATAACACAGCTAATATTCACATACACTTATTCACACATTCAACATCATTTCCTTTTAGCTTTGCTCCCACCTCCTCCTGAGGGTGCCGATGTTGTTCCCAGTGGGGTCCATGTTGGGTTGTTTTTTCAACTGGCGACTCCTCCGCCTTAGAGCGGATTGTGGTCCCTGACCCTGCAGAGGATTGTGGTCCCTGACCCTGCAGAGGATTGTGGTCCCTGACCCTGCGCAGGATTGTGGTCCCTGACCCTGCACAGGATTGTGGTCCCTGACCCTGTGCAGGATTGTTGTCCCTGACCCTGCAGAGGATTGTGGTCCCTGACCCTGCACAGGATTGTGGTCCCTGACCCTGCACAGGATTGTGGTCCCTGACCCTGCGCAGGATTGTGGTCCCTGACCCTGCGCAGGATTGTGGTCCCTGACCCTGCGCAGGATTGTGGTCCCTGAATTTTACGAATTCGATTTCGCAGAAATTGATAAAACAAGTTTGTACACCGCACCACAGGAAGTTTTGGATCAAGTAGGGAGGCAAAGAAGGGGTTTGGTGAACGATGCGTTCACTGCTTTTAACACGGGTACATCTGTGGTCAACGCTCTAGACAGTGTGGAGCTGCAGACCCAGATTAATGGTTTAAAGACACAATTAAAAGACATTCTAACAGATGAGAATAAAGTGGTAGGGTCGGGTCTACACGAGGACCAAGCCATGACTCTCCATTTAAAGGAAATTATAGCAGAGTTGGAGAAACATGCAAAGACGGTAAATGCCCTGATTAGGGAAGATCGGAATGCATCCGATCAAGCTGCGCAGAACGAGGTGTGCGTGCTTTACGGGGCGTGGTTACTGGGCGAGGGCCGCAGTAATTTGGAGGATTTAAAACAAGGTTTGGTCCCGTCCTGGATAAGTAACAAACACCTGCGGGCGCTCCACCCTTTTCAGAACGCATTAAGTCCGTGCCAGCTCAGGCTAGCTTCAGAAGCATACCCAGTCCCCGTGGACTGCGGACGATCAAATCATACCATTATGGGTATAGTTTTACGTATGCCGGTTTTGGGCGACACAGCAAAGCCCGCCCCGGTGTATCGGGTAGAGAACATTGGTGTCATTCAGGGGGGAGCCCACATTCGTTATGCAGCGGTTCCACCTTACGTCATCCGCTGGGAGCAAACGATGACAGGTACAGATCTCTCTGGTTGTCGTGGCAGGGGAGCACACATAATACTGTGTCCCCAGCACTTGAATGCCTTTTTAACACCACAGTGCGGGTTCAGAACGACTGGCGCCAAGTCCATGAATTGCACCATGGAGGCAATGGCACAAGATCATGTGCCTCCGCAGGTAGCATACATCGGGGGTGGAACATATTGTGTTACCACTGCAGCGCAACACTACCAGCATGGAAACCGTAGCCGGTGTCCGGTGAGTGACAGCAGTTTCTGTTTCAAACCCAGGGCGGAAGTTCAAGTAGCACAACAGCGAATTATCCCAATCCCTGAACCATCCACTGTTCATCTCACAGTAAAAGAGAATTTCACCGACTTGCAGCGATTCGTCGCGCATTTCGGATACCTCATTCCCCCTCTCCCTGAACACCTCACCAAGCTTTTAAAAGCCGTCGCGGTGTCACAGAAACATTTTTACACATTAGAACAGAAAACTGTCGAAATAGGAACAGACATTCTGGATATAGTAGTTCCACCGTGGTGGAATCTGTTCACCAATATTGAAGTGCCTTCATGGATCAGAATAGCCTCCCACATTTTAGTCGTATGTCAAGTGTTTATTGTAGTGTACCTATTGGTCGTACATTGTAAAAGAGACAAACGCCTCACCAAGCATGAAAACACGGGAGAGTGGCGAGAACGTTACGTGCGCGTGCACGATGAAAGCACCGTGTAATCGGAAAATGGCGTCATTCCCGCTCGCCACGTGCGCCGCGGAAGTTTGTACTCGATCATGATTTTCAAAGACTGTAAATACGTTTGGAACTCGACATGTTAAGAGTTGGTGTTGATTATTTTTGGTGATGGTGTTATAGTTAAAAATGATTGTTTGGTTTGGGTTTTGTTTTTCCTCTCCCTGAATAAAAGATGAATATACAGGTGATACGAGAGGCATCGGCCTGGTTACGCCGGGAAGGAAAACAAGTGGTGTAAGTTTAAGGGCAAATAAAGGCCCACGGTGATATAAAATGTAATTTTCTTGGGAAATAAGGACGACACAGAGACCCTAATTAGGTTAAAGTTATGGGATTAATTTGCTGGATTCGGAGAGAAATCGAGATAATATTGCTCACCACTATGATTTTTGATACGATAAGCGGAGTTATTCGCATCAACAGGAGGGACTGTAGAATTCGCAATATATCGCGATTTTATTAATAAGGAGAAAACACAGAGTTTCGTTCAAACAGCTTTTATTTCAGCAGAATGCTGTCAGGTTTCTCAAAGTGGACACAAGCAGCCTGTAAAATGGCCGCCGCACCTCGTGACAGAACATTCTAGACTTTCCGACAGGCAGACAAGATGGCGTTCCAATAAACATTTGTGCAAGATCGATTAAGATTCAGCACATTGAAGATAATACACGAGACATTATGGGTTTGCAGTATACACATAAATACTGAAATCGGTCTCCCAAGGTACGAATGAAAGCTATTGTACCAAGTAATCAAGGGCCCATCCAAAGACATTAATATGTAAAATCCCAACGACTCTACGATGAGAGAGCCGTTAGCGGGTAGTTATACAAAACACTTGGAAGCCCCAAAACCCCTCCAGGGAGAACACCGACCGATTTAACAATGGGAGAAATATTAACAGGTACTCAGGCATTTACGAGTAGCCCCGAAACCCATTAAGAACGGAGATCACCCATACAAGACATTTGAGCGCCAAACCCTAACAAAAGAAAGGACATTAAGGTTGGGCGGGAAACGGAAGATTTTGTACTATAATTACAAGCTCCAACCGTCCATCTTTCTCTTATTCTCTTATCCGATCGACTCGTAACCTCGTGGCTGCTCCTGTGTTTTGACTCGTAGTCTTGTGCCTGCTTGCCTGGTGCCTCTTTGAAAAAGACTGTTGAACTTTCTGATCCGTTCAGGATCTACCTCGTGTCGCGTAACGAAGACCTATGTTGGTAACTGGCATCGGAACCAAAGGCCCGAGATGAGATGAGATGAGATGAGATGAGATGAGATGAGAAGAGAGGAAGACCATACTCATCGCCACGGTCAGTAAATCCCGACCGCGCCTGTAGGTCGAATAGCCAAGTTTTCCTTGCTAGGGAGACTTCTTTCAACTTGCAAGAATAGACCTTGGAAGATTCTCCAAGATAATATTGACTGGTCTGTGAAACCCATTCGGACTGTGCCTGTTAAACCAACCAACACAGATCTTCATCACAGCAGACGGTCCAGCCTGCTAGCCGGAGCAGAAGCAAGTAAACAAGTGGGACCAGGAGATCTCCTGATCGACACGTGGGTGCTGCGGTGAAAAACATCCGATCAGCTATTCGGAATTTCTCCGAGTTATCACGAGTGGTGAGCATGAGTCTCGAAATCCTACGAATCTAGCTAGGACAGATATTGATAGGGGTTGGTTTAAGTATTAAGGATACTTGTAATGTGTGCCCCTATTTACGGTGTGTCGTTCGTTCCTCGTTTCCCTAGGATTAGCTATATAACTGCTTGTAAGATTGTACTGTCATTAATCTGTGCTTATGACATGTATTTCATAATCTTAAATATCATGCAATAAAGATTTTCCATTTCGTACCATTCAACCGAGTCTACATGAGTTTCATCTCCATTACTGCTCTCGCATCTAAGTCCAGTGTCTAGAACCGTAAGGGCGAGTGATTCGAACCACTCACAGGTGTGTCTAGTGCTCCCAGACTGGCTGGAGACCAGAACAGGCAACAAGGCCTAAACCTGCACTGACACACAGGCTGCACAGAGCCGCGTGAATCTCACAGGCTGCGAGACACGCACGGTCAAATCCCTTACAGAAAATGGCGACCGCGGCAGGACACTGGCAGCGAGAGGGTAGTGTGTTAGACTTTGGAATGACTGTACGAAATGTTATGCAGGAAAAGATAGCAGATTATGTGTTTGGAAAGGTTAATCTAACTAAGAAGTGGATAAGTGAATTGTTAGCGGATAAAAGCCCGCTAGAGGCAGCCGAAAGGTGGACAGATAGTAAAGAACATAAAAAGACACTTGAGAAAGCAGTCTGGCTAATGTGTTACAAAAGGCAGGTCCAGATTTCAAACCAGACCATTACAGCGCTAACAGCTCGAATCAGTCATTTAGAGGGAGAAATGGATGAGAAGGTTTCTGGAGGGGAAATGCTCATTAGGAATTTAAGTGCGTTGCACCAAGAACGCCAGGAAATCTCCAGTCACCATAAAACAAGGATAGATTACCTCGAGTGCCAGGTCACTGAGGCAAAGTTAAATGAGAGCAGGTTAAAGGAACGATGTGCCCGCCAAGCTGCCCAGATAAGAACTCAGGAAGAGAGCTTAACGGGGGTTAGGGCGGCATATAAGTTGGCCCTTGAGGATAAGTTTCAGGGAGCTGATCATAGCGCTTGCAAAAGGGAGATAGAGCACCTCAAAAAGGCCGTGAACAAAGCGCACGGCATGGTGTGCCTTATCAGTCCGTCAGCACACCAGCCGCTAGTAAGTGAGGAGTTTAAGAAATCCCCACCAAGTAAAGCAGAGGAAGTAGTAGCCACTGCGCCCTCCGCGCCACCCAGCTATTCGGAAACCTGGGTAAGGGAGGAAGCAATGGAAGAAACGAAAGAGCCCATTGAGAAAGAGGTGGAAAAGGGACCGTTGTATCCAGTAACGGGTATAAAAAGGGGCCCAAACAGAAACGGTGGGGAGGAACCAGGGGATCTCCTCGGACAGCTTGTATTGCCTCACAGTTCACATCAGCTGAGAGTTATGATAAATCACGTACGGAAGCTAACCGAGGCAGACGACCCTTCCGTACATTTCAGAGAAGTTGAGCCATTAACGGCTGCGATGATGGGGAAACAGCAAAAATGCTGTTGTTTTCGTTAGGCAGTACAATCCTTCAGTGTCTCTCGGGCGAGAGCAAGATGGGGAAACAGCAAAAATGCTGTTGTTTTCGTTAGGCAGTACAATCCTTCAGTGTCTCTCGGGCGAGAGCAAGAGGGGAACCAAGACTTATGAGGCATTAAAGAATGAGGTCCTGGAAGTGTTGGGGGCGGACGATGAAGGTCCGTTTGCTAGAGTGGGACAGACAGTGCAGATGGAGGGAGAACCCCCGAAGGTTTTTGCCGACAGGCTGTGGCCAGTATATCAGCGCAGCTGTCTAGGTGCGCCAGAGCGCGAAGATGTGGAAGGCGCCGGTTTAGCTCATTGGCTTAGGTGCATAATAGCCAACAGTTTACCAGCCGTCAGAGAGCAGGCAAAAGCATGGTTTGATCCCAATGACCCCAACATTACGGAAGAGTCGGTCTTGAATCGACTCACGTTAGGATATCGCAATATAAGGGGTATGGCAACACGTCCCCTTAAGGGAAAAGTACATGAGGTACGACCCGCAGCCCCGTATCAAAGAGAGTGGCATCAGGAGGGTAATCGCGCCCCACAGGCAAGTAATGCTTGTTACGGGTGTGGGAAGACAGGGCACTGGCGCAAGCATTGCAGGAACCCTTGGAAGGATTCCAAGGATAAAAATCCCGCAGCCCGAGTCCAGGCGCCTGTCCCGGCTAGGGAAGCTGGTGCACCCACCCCTCCCGACGACCTCGAAGTAGTGTTAGGAGCCATGCGCAGTTTACTGAGTGCACATGGAAAGGTGGCGGTCGCAACCGGCCCCGTAGGTGCCGCAGGACCGTCTAATAGTACCCCATGACTAGAACCCGCGCAGCCCGTCTACCTGTGTCCGCTTAGCTATGATGCGTGGAAGCGACCTTTAGTGGAGATGGAGGTAGAGAAACAAAGGGGTAGTTATTTGTTGGACACGGGAGCTTCTTGCACCATAATCCATACAGATAGCCCTTTTGACTCGCCACTATCTACCAGGGTCCCATTCACGTTAGCGGGGTTCACAGGAAAAGAACAGGCTGGTGCGTTCTCCCTTCCGCTATCCATTCGTTTGGGAGCACTTCACCTTAAGTGGAAGTGTATATTGATGGAATGGCAGGAGGGGGGTGGAAGAGGTATTCTCGGGTCCGATCTTCTATCAGGACACGGGATCCTCGTGGACCTCAGAAATCACTGTCTCTGGGGGGCTAAGGGTGAAAAAGGCGAGGTAGTAGTGATTCCGGGGGAGGAAGAAACAGGGGTCCTGTGTACCGTTCAGCCATCCGGAGGCTACGACCTCAGGCTTATGGTCGCAGATGTCCCAACGGACATGCAAACGTACGTGTCAGATAATATGCACGCGTTTGCAACCCACAAGCACGATTGTGGGAGGGTTACCGGGTTTGAGGTCAGCGTAGATGGGGACCCCATGACCCGGCCCCAAAAGCAGTATAACTTCCCCAAAGAAGCAGAACCCGATATGGAGACAGCAATGTCCTCCTTGGTGCAGCAGGGCGTGTTGAGGCCGATAGCCACACACGTGAACTCCCCATTATGGCCGGTTAGGAAGCCGGATAATTCGTGGAGAGCCACGGTGGACTACAGAGTCCTTAACAGTAACATTCCCGCCTGCGCGCCCACGGTAGCAGCAGTTGCTGACCTAATAGGGAGTATCCCAGCGTCCGCGACCACGTTCACGGTGCTGGATATCTCGAACGGTTTTTGGTCTATCCCGCTGCGGCGAGAGGACCAGTACAAGTTTGCCTTTACTTTCAAAGGGCAACAGTACACATGGAACTGTCTGCCACAGGGTTTCCACAATAGCCCCAGTATTTTCCATCAGTGTATGGCAGGAAGTTTAAAGGAGTTTAGTCAGCCCAATCAGATAGTGCAGTATGTGGATGATTTGCTCCTATTTACGGACTCAAGGGAGGAGCATGGACCACTGCTGGGCGAGTTATTGGAGCTGCTAGCGAGAAAGGGTTTTAAAATAAATCCTAAGAAAGCACGTATCGGTCAGCAGGAAGTAAAATTCCTGGGACTGACCATTCGCGCTGGGGAAAGAGCCATAGACAAAGCTAGGAGGGAGTCGGTGCAAGAGTTACCGATTCCCAACAACATAAGGGGTGTGAGGTCCTTCTTGGGACTGACCGGTTACTGCAGGGATTTTATCGAAGACTATGCGGCCACAGCAGCGCCGCTCCTCCGACTCCTCCATAAGGGAGTGGAGTGGTCTTGGGACGAGGGCTGCCAAGCAGCCTTCGAGAAGTTAAAAAGGGATCTGCAGACCGCGCCAGCCTTAGGGGCCATAGATGGGGGGAAGGAGTTTTTCCTGGAGGTAGCTGCCAGCGGAGACAGCTTGAGTGCTGTGCTGCTCCAAGAGCGTCACGGCAAGCTGAGGCCGGTTGTCTATTCATCCAGAGTATTAACGGATGTGGAGAGAAGTTTCTCCAATTGCGAAAGGCACCTTTTAGCCACGCATTGGGCTGTGAAAAGATCAGCGATCTTCACAGGGCACTGGGTACAGCAAAAATCTTGGTCCGGGAAGTGTTCTCGCGGTGGGGACTCCCCCGTTTTGTGGAGTCAGACCAAGGGAGCCATTTCACCGGCCAGGTGATGCAGAACACCCTCATGCTTTTGGGCATTGAAGGGAAGTGGCACGTAGCACACAATCCCCAGTCATCCGGGATTGTTGAACGCATGAACCGGACCCTGAAGGAGAAATTGAGGAAAGAGACTAGGAACTCGCCCCAAAAATGGGCGGAAGTTCTGCCTTTAGTCCTCATGGGGGTCCGGGCCAGTCAGTCAAAAAGTACGGGGTACTCCCCGCACGAGGTGATGACTGGGAGGCTCATGCGAACCCCCACCCATGTGCTAGCGCCGGTGCTCACTGAGGGTCAGCTCCAAGAGATAAGCAGGGACAAGTTCGCCCAGACCCTCTTGGAGCGCCTGAAGCAGGTTTATGAGCAAGCGGCTGGGAACATGGGAAGGCAGCATCAGGGCAATCGCCTGTTGCTGGAACCCCGCAAAACGCGGGAGTGGGAAGTGGGAGATCAGGTCATGGTCAGGAACTACGCCAGAGTAGGGAGTCTGGAACCACTGTATATGGGACCCTACAACATTGTAGATAAGGCGAGTCCCATGGTATACGCCGTAAAGGTACCTCGGCGCACTAAGTGGTTCCACGTAAACCAATGCAAACTGTACAAGCCAGGTGCGCAAGGGAAAACCAAAGGGGTAAACCCCGCCAGTGGGGAAGCACAGCCCCAGGTAGGACCACAAGGCACACAGGCAGGTAAAGCAGCTTGCATCAGGGGAGGAGACATCCTGGAAGATCATGAAGCATTTTTGTGGGGATGGGAGTCAGATGAGGATGGTGATGAAGGCGAGTGGTTTTTGGGGAACCTAAGGAACGTTCCCATTTTAGGTATAGGGAGGATACGGGCTGCAGATAGAGATCCACACAGGGTGGACACACAAGCTGCAGGTCCCGAAGACAGGAGGGAGGAGTCAGGGGAGGCGGAGCCAGCCGCTGTGGGAGCACAGGGAGTGACGGTGAGGACCCCAGAGACAGAGCCGCCCGCTTTGAACGTCCCGCCCTCGGGGGAGGCAGAGATCGCGAGTGAAGGGCCGCCTGCTGGGCCGAGCAGGGCGGAGCCACAAACTGCGAGCCCCGAGGTTAGGGAGGCGGAGTCAGCGGAGGCGGAGCCAGCGACTGTGGTGGAACCACAGGTCGTCCCGATGGAAGTCTCGGAACCCGGTCCGTCAGTCACGGAACCCCCGCCCATGACAACTCCCCGTAGGTCAGGTAGAGAACCCCAGCCCAAGAAGATATGGGTATTGCCCCAGTCTGTCCCAAGGCGCAGACTCAAGGTTAAGGCAGCCCAGGTACAGCCCGGCCCCATCGCAGCAGCAACAGGCTGCGGCAGATCAGAGGAAGGGGTCAGTGCAGCAACAGGCTGCGGCAGATCAGAGGGAGGGGTCAGCGCAGAAACAGGCTGCGGCAGATCAGAGGAAAAGGTCAGAGCCCTCCCAAAGTCGGTAAGAGCTCGCAGCAGTTTTCTCAGAATTTAAAGGGGCCGCCCTGAGAACGGGCGGCGCTGTACAGTAATAAGTTTTAAGTTTAAGTTCATTAGTTTAAGTTTCTAAGTTTATAGTTCAAGGTCAAGTAGAAGTTCATAGTTTTAAATAAGGTTAAGTTTGTAGTTTAATTTTAACAGAAAATGGCAAAATGATGGGAGCTTTAGAGATAGGTTTAGTTAAAGTTTATTCAGCGAACATTGAAGTTTACGTGAGGCGAGGTCAGGGGACCCGCTCACCCTTCACAAAAGCCAGAGACTCTTGCGAGGCTGGCTACCTCATTCTATCTGATCACAGGAACCAAGGAAGGATGGAACGAATTCTAGTATTGCTCGCGGCAATCGGATGTGGATTGGCCTATCGAGGCCGCAAGAGTTGACTGGCCGGTCAAGCACCTCCCTTTGTTCTGTTCCTTTTGCGCCATTTTCTCTTCTCTTTATAATGTTTCCCTTAATGGCCCCTCGTATTTTCTTCAGTTGCCTCCCTCTGATAGGTCAGTTTCACTTCCAACCTCCCCTGATTGGTGTTCTTCCTGCATGATACGCTCATGTTCCTGTGATGTGTGGGGGCGGGGGGGGGGGGGAGCTGGACTTCCTCTTCACCCTGTGTTTCACCCTGTCTTTCACCCTGTCCATGTGGCCTCACAAGCAAAGGATTACACACTGACCTCCTCCATTTTGAATCCGTCTGTTATCATCTCCAAATCCGTTCGCAATTTTGATCTCCACACAGTAGCAGCGGTTTTATTCTGTGTATAGCAGCTTACAGTCCTCCCTTAAATGTCTCTCATGTTCATTCATGGGCAGACATTTCACCAGCGTTGGAGCAGTATGTATTCTGACCAGACATAGTCCCCTTTTATCCCCTACAATACAATATTTATAACACATTTCACATTATTAAGGCTGGTCCCGGACCAGTTCTATCGTACGCTTAAGTTTTCTTCCCTTGTTCTTTCTTTGTTTATGTCTTACCCGCATTCCCCACTCCCACATGAGCACGATCACACACATTAACTGTAACCATAGCAGAGCTTGTGAGCACAGTCTTACCCATGGAGCTAAGTCTATACGATTGAATCCCAAATCCCACCAAGAAGTCGCCTCGTTCATTAACGAGGTTATTATCCTTTCATTAGCATCATTCCTCCCTTTCAATACTGAGAATGTTCTTCCCACTTCTCCAATCCGTTTCACAAACTCAGTGAGATTTCCATTTATCCAAGGTAACCCATATCCAAAGATGGACACGTAAATCTCTCCAAATCTTCTACCCCGGTTGATGCCTTAACATACATTGGATTCTGATTTATCAAAGGCAGGATAGTCCTGTTCCCGATTTTTACCATCCTTTTAGGTTTAATGTTCCTGTGGTGGTCCAACAATAGACACCCTGTTCCTTATAAACAACGGTGGTATATTGTTTCGATGTTACGGCAGTGACCTGACACTGATACTTGGACATTCTTGTCAAGTTAAATCCGCATCGTCCAAGACATTATACATACACATGGTGGTTCTTCCTTGGGTCTTACATAGATATAATTTTACCTCATGGAGAGATTGGTTATATTTAACAACATATCCGGGCGATGATGTATATTTATGTAAAACGCCATCTTTCAGGAAACCCATATTGGCTACCTTATACACCCGCAGTGGTGCCCAAGGTTTGGACATTACGGGTATTCTCAGTATGATTCCTATCAAACTATCATCGCTAGTCTGATTACATTGGTGTGGGGCGACACGCACCACAGTAAGACTTCGCAACTGACACACTGTCAAATTTGACTGATACTTTTCCGCTGCCTTAAGGTGTTTATCTTCCATCCAAGATGGAACCCTCCCCTCAGCTATTCTATCCAAATTCCCCTCTTTGTCCTGTAGAATCCAAGAGCTCATCATCGCGCATGCATCATTTTGTGCTGCCTGATCAGAGGCATTTCTATCCTCCCTTGTCAGGTTGTTTATGGCCTGTGCCTGATTTTCCAACAATTTGACCAACCCTTGCATGTGAATTGTCAAGGTCAATTCTGCTTCTAATTGTACTTTTCCTATGCTATTCTGGTTTCTTAATGCCTGCTGTACCTTTTCTCTCAATTTTCCCAATTGATAGTTTAAGCTCATAATATCCTCTCTATTTACCCATCCTAACGCGGTATTCCACATTGTTGCTACATTATTGAGCACACTGCGCTTCCTCCTCTGTGCCGGGGATTTCGGGGTCTGAGGCTCCTCCCCTATGGTCACTTGATTGCTATTTTCTTCCAAAAGGTTTTTATTAACTGTGTTTTCCTATCTCTTATCCAGTTTCTAGTGGGTTCACTGCACCATGTCGGCAAGGCAAGACTAGACACATTGATAATAACCTCCCGCCATCTAATACAACATCATATAACATTGGCAACTCACTCGGACCCAACACCAATCCGTTAATTGGAGCAGGGGATGGGGTGGGGCACTTTTCACTGCCCTCATCGGGTGGCACTGGTTTCTCTCTCGCCTTTAATTGAATGGCTTCTTTGGACTGATCAGGACATTGAATATCATAAGAATTTTTAATTTGAGGATCATCATGGGAGAAATTTGTTTACACACAGTTATACTCCTGTGTGATTGCCTGACCAGAAATGTGTCCAACGGTAACTTGTCCCATCAATTAACGGGGTAGCCACAATTCCTCTTACATTCCTCATTCTCAAGTTATTTGTGGTCTCACCCGGTGCAAACCGGAGTTCTAGGATCATCCCGTTCGGAGTAATCTCATTTGAGTATTTTAAACAAATCCTTTGCCCCTCATCCACCCTCTGCTCCGTTACCCTCACTATCCAATTATGACATGTTATAGTTTGATTTTGAATTGTTACATTCATCTCATTTACAACAGAAAACCCTGTATCCAGTGAGGTCATGGTTCCATTGGTGCTGTTTCCGAGCTGCCGTGATTCCTGATATAGTTCAATCCCATCCACCACGAGCATCAAAGCGCTCAATGTGTACAGGAGTTTCCCCATCCTGGAGCTTCTGTAATACATAACACAGCTAATATTCACATACACTTATTCACACATTCAACATCATTTCCTTTTAGCTTTGCTCCCACCTCCTCCTGAGGGTGCCGATGTTGTTCCCAGTGGGGTCCATGTTGGGTTGTTTTTTCAACTGGCGACTCCTCCGCCTTAGAGCGGATTGTGGTCCCTGACCATGCAGAGGATTGTGGTCCCTGACCCTGCAGAGGATTGTGGTCCCTGACCCTGCTCAGGATTGTGGTCCCTGACCCTGCACAGGATTGTGGTCCCTGACCCTGCACAGGATTGTGGTCCCTGACCCTGCACAGGATTGTGGTCCCTGACCCTGCACAGGATTGTGGTCCCTGACCCTGCAGAGGATTGTGGTCCCTGACCCTGCAGAGGATTGTGGTCCCTGACCCTGCGCAGGATTGTGGTCCCTGACCCTGCAGAGGATTGTGGTCCCTGACCCTGTGCAGGATTGTGGTCCCTGACCCTGCAGAGGATTGTGGTCCCTGACCCTGCACAGGATTGTGGTCCCTGACCCTGCACAGGATTGTGGTCCCTGACCCTGCACAGGATTGTGGTCCCTGACCCTGCGCAGGATTGTGGTCCCTGACCCTGTGCAGGATTGTTGTCCCTGACCCTGCCAGGATTGTGGTCCCTGACCCTGCACAGGATTGTGGTCCCTGACCCTGCGCAGGATTGTGCTCCCTGACCCTGCCAGGATTGTGGTCCCTGACCCTGCACAGGATTGTGGTCCCTGACCCTGCGCAGGATTGTGGTCCCTGACCCTGCACAGGATTGTGGTCCCTGACCCTGCGCAGGATTGTGCTCCCTGACCCTGCAGAGGATTGTGGTCCCTGACCCGGCACAGGATTGTGGTCCCTGACCCTGCACAGGATTGTGGTCCCTGACCGTGCGCAGGATTGTGCTCCCTGACCCTGCACAGGATTGTGCTCCCTGACCCTGCAGAGGATTGTGGTCCCTGACTCTGCGCAGGATTGTGGTCCCTGACCCTGCACAGGATTGTGCTCCCTGACCCTGCAGAGGATTGTGCTCCCTGACCCTGCACAGGATTGTGCTCCCTGACCCTGCAGAGGATTGTGGTCCCTGACTCTGCGCAGGATTGTGCTCCCTGACCCTGCAGAGGATTGTGGTCCCTGACCCTGCAGAGGATTGTGGTCCCTGACTCTGCGCAGGATTGTGCTCCCTGACCCGGCACAGGCATGGACACTGCTGCAGGTTGCTGTGTTCCTGCTGCTCCGAGAGCAGGACCCGGTTGCCTTGGCATCCCTGGATCATCATCCCACCACATCACACTCACGTCCAACCCTTCACTCAGGGTCCTGAGACTCAGAACATTTCCATCCTCCTTTTTCCTTCCCAATTCCCCTCTTCGGTGGTGCTTCATCTGATTAATGTGGAACCATTTGATCCTCTTTGGCAGTTGTACGGTATATACCAGGGGACTTGCTTTCTCTACAATGTTATAAGGTCCCTTGTACAATGGTTCAAAAAACCCCACTCGGGCATAATTCCTAACCATCACCTGGTCCCCTCTGTCCCAATTTTCAGGTTGACTGGGTTCCAGATTCATCTTATTCCTCACGTGCTGTTTTCCCATATGATGGGCTGCACTGAGGCTCATGGCCTTCAGAGCCTCCCATAGGTCATAGACAAATTTACCTCTTGTCACTTCCTTCTCCTGACTTGGCGTCAAGGTTGGGTCTAACAAATGGGTCGGGGTCCTCATTGGTCTCCCGTTACCAACTCATGCGGGGAATATCCCGTGCTCTTAGCTGTGTCTGCCCTGATGTTCATCAATATCAAAGGCAGCACTTCATCCCACTTCTTAGGGGTATTCCCTAGTTCTTTGCGCAAACTTTCATTCAGAGTCCTATCCATTCTTTCCACTATTCCTGACGACTGAGGGTGGTGTGCAACATGCCACTTCCCTTCGATCCCTAAGAGCTTGAGGGTGTTCTGCATCACTTGCCCCGTGAAATGACTCCCCTGATCACTTTGGGCAGCCCCCATCGTGAGAACACTTCTTTTACCAAGATTCTTGCCGTGTCTGTCGCTGTGGCCGCTCGGCAGGGAAAAGCTTCCACCCATTTACTGAAATTAACCACGAAGACTAGACAATACTTACTTCCTCTCTTAGTGGTAGGGAGGGGCCCGATAAAGTCTACCTGGATACACTGCCAAGGACCCGCTGTCCTTCACGTATGTCCCAATGGAGCTTTCCTCCTATGGGGGGTCAGGATTGTTTGCCGCACACACCAGGCGATTCTCACAGTATTCCTTCACATCCACCCTCAGGTGCGGCCACCGTCCTACCTCCTCCACTCATCTCCAAGTGGTCCCGGGCAGCCCGCCCCCGGTCCTCCGTGTGCTAGCTGTGGAAATTCCTCCCTGCATCCCTCTGGAACTACCCGTCTGTCGCCCTTAAACAACATTCCCTCCTTTATCGCCAGGTCTGTGGCTCGATAGGGTCCCTCTATTGCTTTCCCCTCCCTTAAATGCTCTCTGACTCCCTCAATGTGCCATCCTTGCTCTGTAATGCAGTCAGGTCTGGTGGTGGGGAACAAGGTCTGCAGGTGCTTTGTCTGCGAGCACCATCGCTGACAGGACCCCCGACTGATATGGGTCCCAAGGTACCCCCTCTGTGGCCCTTCGCTTAGCGAACTCATCCGCCTTCCGGTTCCCTTCCCACCGAGGTTCCGCCCTCGAATGTGCTTTTACCTTCTGACTGTAATACTGGTGTGGGCTTTCCTCAGTCACTTTCAGAATCCCCTGCAGCAATGGTGCAGTGACTAAGGGCTTTCCGTCCGCTGATTGAAATCCCCTTCTGGCCCAAATGGCCAGGTATTCAGTGCATGAATTACACGTGAACATAGAATGCGAGCAGATCGTGTACGGGGGAGGGAACTCTGTGGGATGCGTTAACACATCGGTAACTGCAGCCAGTTCAGCCTGTGCACTCAACCTGGATTTCAACCTCTGGTTCGGGATCAGAAACCCCGCAGCCTGTCTTCCTTTCCCCCTTTTCGACAAGGCTGGATCCATCCACATAAATATCCCTTCCATCTGGGTGCACCCCTGCTCGGAGTCTGATTCCAGTCTCCCACACCCCTTCCACCGAGCAGGTGTGCGGGGTTCCCTCATACACTCAGTTGGCTGGGTCGGGGTTCACTCAACGTTACCGTTTTGAGATTAGATGCTGACGAACCCAGTGTCCAGCGAGCGATCCTGTTGCTGCTCACCGTTCCTTCCTGAATCCGCCCATCCAGTCGGAGTTTTGTGGGAGTGCAACAAGTCAATGGGTCCACAGAGTTTCCTCCCGTGAACGCACTGAAATGTCCTGTTCTACTCCTGTTAGCCACCGGCCTCAGCCTTCCGTTCCTTTCTTGCTTCAGTACCGCGCTCAGACTTGCATCCGTGGCGGCTACCTCCAGGGAAAAACCCTTTTCCGCATCAATGGCCCCTAAAGCTGGGGCTGTCTGTAGATCTTCTTTTAGTTTAACGAAAGCCTGCTGACACTTCTCATCCCAATCCCAGTCTACCCCCTTTCTCAACAACCTCAATATAGGAGCCACAGTGGCCGCATAATCTTCGATGAACTCCCTACAATATCCAGTTAGGCCTCGAAAGGACCTTAAGGCCGACACACCGAGGTACGGGTAAGTTCAGGACAGTTTCTCGTTGGCCCTATCAATAGCCCTTTCTCCGGGTCTGATTGTCAAACCCAAATGCTGCACCTCCTGTTTGCCTATCTGTGGCTTCTTGGGGTTGACCTTCAACCAGGCCTCCCCCAACAATTCCAGCAGTTCTTTCCACAACTCTACATGTTGTGCTTCTTCTTCCGTGAACAACAACAGATTGTCCACATATTGGAGCAGACAGTCGGGTCTGCTCAAGTCCCTGACAATATTTGCCATGCACTGATGAAAGATGGAGGGATGTTATGAAATCCCTGGGGGAGACACGGCTGCCCCTTAAAGGTGAAAGCAAACTTGCACTGGTCTTCCTGCCTTCCCGGAATGGACCAGAAGCCGTTTGAGGTGTCCAGTGCTGGGAATACTGTGGCAGGTGACGGGATATCCTGATCAGGTTCAAAACAGCAGCCACTGTCAGGGCACAGGTGGGAATATTTTTATTCAACACCCTGTAATCAATGGTTATTCTCCATGAGTTGTCCGGTTTCTTTACCGGCCATACTGGGGAGTTTACATGGGTGGTTACTGGTCTTAAAACACCCTGTTCCACCAGGGATGGCACCCCCCTTTCTTGGTCTCTCTGAGCCTCCTTTGGGAAGGTATATTGTTTCTGGGCTCACATCATGGGCTCTCCACCTATTTGTACTGGAGCTACCTTAACCTTCCTTCAATCGTGTTTGTGCGCGGCAAAGCTTTTCTGATTTGCCTCTAACACTCCCTCAGAGTTTTGGGGTGTCTGTTACTAGTTTATCCCAGTCATGTCTCACTTGCGGTTGCATCATGCAACTCCAAGCGTCCCCTTTGTTTCCCTTTGGGATTACCCACACCTCTCCTGATTTATCCCTTCTGCTGTGCCCCACAAACAATCATTATGTCAGTCCACTATCACATTGTGGGCCAGCATCCAATCAGAGCCTAACACCCCATGCTCTTCCTTGTCTCAATTCATAAGAACACATTCCCACTTGGACTCTATTCCCCCTACCTTAACTTTTAACGGTCTTGATACCGCCCCTGCCTTTTGGTTGCCCGTGAAACCGGCCAACACGTACGGTGTTCCTGACGACCATGGGGAACTATCAGGACATTCCGAGTGAATCACGCTGCTTGAGGCTCCGGTATCCGTTTGTGTGCTCAACTCCCACTTTCACACATGGCTGTCCCCAATTGTGGTACCTGAGGGGTCACAGGGACTCGGGCTGGGCGCGGCCCCTTCATTGTGATGTCGGTGGTGTAACGCTTCCTTTCGCAGCATCCACCTTCCCAGCGGCCCCTCGTTGTTTCAGGGCTTCCACTAAAGCCAGCACCGCCTGATCGGTTCCCGTGGCCTTTGTCTGCTCTGCGGGCGCAGTGGGCTTTGTAATCAGTCCTTCATTTCTATTTTTCCTCGGTTTTCTGCAGTCCCGATTAAAATGTTCCCTTCCTCCACAATTAAAGCATCGCTTATCCTCCTTATAGGGATAGTCTCGTTCCTGTTTCCATCCCCTTGCCTCACACACCTTACCCTTTTGTTTCGGCTTGGTTAGGTGTGTCCCCACCCCCCACCCCCCCTTCTTCCTATCTTTCTCTTTCAAAAGCTCGGGTCATTTTCCGCAAGGCCAATGCCTTGGTCTGGTTGCCTTGTGGGTCATACCATGCTCCTGTCACTGCTGTAATATGTGGCAGGCTGTTGGCTATTGATGCTCGCAGCCAATGATTCAGGGGTGCCGCTACAAGGTTAGCTCGAACAAGTGTCCCTCCACAGGCCGTGTTACACACCGGCCACAACCTTTCTGCATAACTTTCAGGACTCTCTCCGGGTATTTGCTTAGTTTTGCCCACTTGTTCGAATGGGTTACCTGACCCACACTCTAGTGCCATCGTAATTTGATCCTTAACTTGCTGCAATGTTCCTGCACCCCTTTTTGTGGCAGTGGGTAGGTCACCTTTACAGTGTAAATAGTAATGTCTCACTGTTCTAGATCGTCACACTCATTCATCGCGGCCACAGCTGCTCCTGCCTGAAACATGGTTGTAGGGTCACCTCCCATTTTTAGTTTCCCTAAATCACCACCCATTTATTTGAATTGTGTGGTGTTAAACGGTTGAATCACTGTAACAGTGTGGTGTGAAACGGTTTAATCACTGTAACAGTGTGGTGTTAAACGGTTTAATCACTGTAACAGCCCTCGGTTCTGTCCTCCGGCAGGGGGTCGAGTTTCTGCTACCTCACAGGATTCATCGGGGGTGGACCCGGAGGTCCCGCTGCTTCCAGCGGGGGTCTCAACTCCCCGTATTGTGGTCCATCATCACAACACTTTCCTTCCCCCACTACTTCCCCTTCCTCTGGGGTCGTTAAGCATATTATCCCCTTCTCGACCGATTGCCGAGCTTCCAATCGCTCAATTTCCCTTCAGCATTTGGTGTGATCAGCTTCTCCCTCCTTTTGTTGCTGCAACACCTTCAATGCTGTTTTTACTTTGCTTAACTCTTCCTCAGCCGAGGCTGCCTGCCGATGTTGCTTCTGGCTTTCTTTCTCCCATTCGTCAGCTCTTCGCGAACACTCCGTCACCTGACACTAAGTATTCCATAATAGATTGGGTGACCGCTTTGCGGAACACCTCCGTTCAGTCCTTAAGGGGGACCCCGAGCTTCCGGTCGCCTGTCATTTTAATTCACCGCTCCACGCCCACTCAGACCTCACCGTCCTCGGCCTCGTGCACTGTTCCAACGAAGTTCAGCGTAAGCTCGAGGAACAGCACCTCATCTTCCGATTAGGCACTTTACAGCCTTCCGGACTCAATATCGAGTTCAACAATTTCAGATCATAACCTCGGCCCCCACCACATATAATATATATATACATTTTATCCACCCTTTTGGTTTGTGCCTTTTCCTTTTTTTCTCTCTCTCCCCCCACGGCAGCTGTCTCTCATTCTGCCAGCATTTCACATTTCACACTTCTAGCCACCTTTTGTTTCTTAACCTGTCCTATTACCATCGCGTCTTGCCTTGAGCATCTCTTAATGTCTCTACTTACCCTAGACCATCCCTTTTGTTCTTTTATTCCTCCCCCCAGCCTCCCCCTTGCTTTTTTATCTGTTTCATTTCCTGCTTTTTTCTCAGTTCTGACGAAACGTTAACTCTGTTTCTCTCTCCACGGATGTTGCCTGGCCTGCTGAGTTTTTCCAGCGTTTTCTGTTGTTGTTTCAATTTTCCAGCATCTGCAGTATTTTGCTATCCCACTAAGTATTCCATGTTACTTTCCCCTTTCACTTTCTCAGCTTGTCTCTGTTCTTTTAGTTCCTCTAACTCTTTTAGCAAGTGGTTCACCACCGCTTCCCTGTCGCTCACCTTTTGTTTCAGTTACTCAATCTCTCTGGTTTGTTCTTCCACCACTTTCTTATTTTGAACTGATTGCCTTTGACAGGCTGACACTATTCCTCCTTTCCTCACTGCAATTATATAGGGCCCTGGTGAGACCACACCTGGAGTATTTTGTACAGTTTTGGTCTCCTTACCTAAGGAAGGATATACTTGCCATAGAGGGAGTGCAACGAAGGTTCACCAGACTGATTCCTGGGATGGGGGAACTGTCCTATGAGGAGAGATTGAGAAGACTAGGCCTATATTCTCCAGAGTTTGGAAGAATGAGAGGTGATCTCATTGAAACATACAAAATTCTTACAGGGCTTGACAGGGTAGATGCAGGGTGAATGTTTCCCCTGGCTGGGGAGTCTAGAACCAGGGGTCACAGTCTCAAAATAAGGGGTCGACCATTTAGGACTGAGATGAGAAATTTCTTCACTCAGAGGGTGGTGAATCTTTGGAATTCTCTACCCCAGATGGCTGTGGAGGCTCAGTCGTTGAGTATATTCATTATATTGAGAGATCGATAGATTTTTGAATATTAAGGGAATCAAGGGATATGGGGATAGTGCAGGAAAGTGGAGTTGAGGTAGAAGATCAGCCATGATCTTATTGAATGGCAGAGCAGGCTCGAAGGGCCAAATAGTCCACTCCTGCTCCTATTTCTTATGTTCTTACAGACCTTCCGTCCATTCCTTTGCTTTTTGTACTAAGTCATCGTTCTGCACAATATCTCTAACCCATGGTTTATCTGTATCGATTTTTCCGTTAATATATTGTGCTACTAAACCCTCCATATTTTTCCCTTTCTTATCTGCCATGGTTATAAAAACACACTTTTTCCACTCAGGGTCCCTTCATGAATTGCCAGAAATCTGTCGGACTTTCTCCTACTGCCGTTCGGACCCCGAGAATTATGAGTAAGTGTAACAATGACAGATAAGTTTGTCACCAATAAAATGGTCTTTATTTACACTACAGTTTACTAATTCATGCATACATACAAGTACCCCAGCAATGTATATGCTCTATGTCTGACTTTCATACCTACACTCCTTCTCGGGTGATCAGTCCGAGTTGGTCGTAGGCTGCGAGAGTCGACTGGCCGGTCAAGCACCTCCCTTTGTTCTGTTCTTTTTGCACCATTTTATCTAGTCTTTATAGTGTTCCCCTGAATGGGCCCCTCGTATTTTCTTCAGTTGCTGCCCTCTGATGGGAAGTTGGAAGTGAAACTGACCTGTGTTGGTGTTCTTCCTGCATGATACGGTCATGTTCCTGTGATGTGGGTGGGGGGTTGGGGGTGGGGGGGGGGGGAGTGGCAGGACTTCCTCTTCACCCTGTGTTTCACCCTGTCCATGTGGCCTCACAAACAAAGGATTACACACGGACCTCCTCCATTTTGAACCCGTCCGTGATCATCTGCAATGATTAGCTGGAGAGTGCGAAATGCTTGTGGGGTGAGGGCTCTCTCCCCCCCGCGCTCTCGCCTCCCCCCCGCGCTCTCTCCCCCCCCTCTCCCCCCCGCGCTCTCTCCCACCCCCCTCTCCCCCCCGCACGCTCTCCCTCCCGTGCTCTCTCCTCCCCCCCGCGCTCTCTCCTCCCCCCCTCCCCCCCGCGCTCTCTCCTCCCCCCCGCGCTCTCTCCTCCCCCCCGCGCTCTCTCCTCCCCCCCTCCCCCCCGCGCTCTCTCTCCCCCCCTCCCCCCGCGCTCCTCTCCTCCCCCCCTCCCCCCGCGCTCTCTCCTCCCCCCGCGCTCTCTCCTCCCCCCTGCGCTCTCTCCTCCCCCCCTCCCCCCCGCGCTCTCGCCTCCCCCCCGCGCTCTCCCCCTCTCCCCCCCGCGCTCTCTCCCACCCCCCTCTCCCCCCCGCACGCTCTCCCCTCCCGCGCTCTCTCCTCCCCCCCGCGCTCTCTCCTCCCCCCCTCCCCCCCGCGCTCTCTCCTCCCCCCGCGCTCTCTCCTCCCCCCTCCCCCGCGCTCTCTCCTCCCCCCCTCCCCCCCCGCGCTCTCTCCTCCCCCCGCGCTCTCTCCTCCCCCTGCGCTCTCTCCTCCCCCCCTCCCCCCCGCGCTCTCTCCTCCCCCTGCGCTCTCTCCTCCCCCCCTCCCCCCCGCTCTCTCTCCTCCCCCCCCGCGCTCTCTCCCTCCCCCCCCGCGCTCTCTCCTCCCCCCCCGCGCTCTCTCCTCCCCCCCTGCTCTCTCTCCTCCCCCCCTCCCCCGCGCTCTCTCCTCCCCCCCTCCCCCCGCGCTCTCTCCTCCCCCCCTCCCCCCGCGCTCTCTCCTCCCCCCCTCCCCCGCGCTCTCTCCTCCCCCCCTCCCCCCGCTCTCTCTCCTCCCCCCCCCCCGCGCTCTCTCCTCCCCCCCCCCGCGCTCTCTCCCCCCCCCGCGCTCTCTCCTCCCCCCTCCCCCCGCTCTCTCCTCCCCCCCCTCCCCCCGCGCTCTCTCCTCCCCCCCCCCTCCCCCGCGCTCTCTCCTCCCCCCCTCCCCCCGCGCTCTCTCCTCCCCCCCTCCCCCCGCGCTCTCTCCTCCCCCCCCCCGCGCTCTCTCCTCCCCCCCCCCGCGCTCTCTCCCCCCCCCGCGCTCTCTCCTCCCCCCCTCCCCCCGCTCTCTCTCCTCCCCCCCTCCCCCCCGCTCTCTCTCCTCCCCCCCCCCCCCCCCGCTCTCTCTCCTCCCCCCCCTCCCCCCGCGCTCTCTCCTCCCCCCCTCCCCCCGCGCTCTCTCCTCCCCCCCTCCCCCCGCGCTCTCCTCCCCCCCTCCCCCCGCGCTCTCTCTCCTCCCCCCCCCCCCCCCGCGCTCTCTCCTCCCCCCCTCCCCCCGCGCTCTCTCCTCCCCCCTCCCCCCGCGCTCTCTCCTCCCCCCCTCCCCCCCCGCTCTCTCCTCCCCCCCTCCCCCCGCTCTCTCTCCTCCCCCCCTCCCCCCGCTCTCTCTCCTCCCCCCTCCCCCCGCGCTCTCTCCTCCCCCCCTCCCCCCCCCACGCTCTCCCTCCCCCCCTCCCCCCCACGCTCTCTCCTCCCCCCCTCCCCCCGCGCTCTCTCCTCCCCCCCCCCCCCCCCCTCCCCTCCCTCCCCCCCCTCCCCCCCCGCGCTCTCTCCTCCCCCCCCCTCCCCCCGCGCTCTCTCCCCCCCCCCTCCCCCGCGCTCTCTCCTCCCCCCCCTCCCCCCGCGCTCTCTCCTCCCCCCCGCGCTCTCCTCCTCCCCTCCCCCCGCGCTCTCTCCTCCCCCCCTCCCCCGCGCTCTCTCTCCTCCCCCCCTCTCCTCCCCCCCGCGCTCTCTCCTCCTCCCTCCCCCCGCGCTCTCTCCTCCCCCCCTCCCCCCGCGCTCTCCTCCCCCTCCCCCCGCGCTCTCTCCTCCCCCTCCCCCCGCGCTCTCTCCTCCCCCCTCCCCCCGCTCTCTCCTCCCCCCCCCCCGCGCTCTCTCCCCCCCCCCTCCCCCTCGCTCTCTCCTCCCCCCTCCCCCTCGCTCTCTCCTCCCCCCTCCCCCCGCGCTCTCTCCTCCCCCCCTCCCCCCGCGCTCTCTCCTCCCCCCTCCCCCCGCGCTCTCTCCTCCCCGCCTCTCCTCCCCCCCGCGCCTCTCTCCTCCCCCCCTCTCCTCCCCCCCGCGCTCTCTCCTCCCCCCGCGCTCTCCCCCCCCCGCTCATCCTCCCCCCCGCGCTCTCTCTCCCCCCTCTCCTCCCCCCCGCGCTCTCTCCTCCCCCCGCGCTCTCTCCACCCCCCTCCCCCCCCCGCGCTCTCTCCTCCCCTCTCTCTCCTTCACCCCTCCCCCCCGCGCTCTCTCCTCCCCCCCCCGCTCTCTCCTCCCCCCTTCTCCTCCCCCCGCGCTCTCTCCTCCCCCCTCTCCTCCCCCCGCGCTCCTCCTCCCCCTCTCCTCCCCCCGCGCTCTACTCCTCCCCCCTCTCCCCCCCGCGCTCTCTCCTCCCCCTCTCTCTCCTTCACCCCTCCCCCCAGCGCTCTCTCCTCCACCCTTCCCCCCGCGCTCTCCCTCCCCCCGCGCGCTCCTCTCTTACCCCCGCGCTCTCTCTCCCTCTCCCCCGCGCTCTCTCTCCTCCCCCCCGCGCTCTCCAGCCCCCCCCCGCGCTCTCCTCCCCCCCCGCACGCTCTCCTCCACCCCCCCGCGCTCTCCTCCCCCCCCCGCACGCTCTCCTCCCCCCCCCGCACGCTCTCCTCCCCCCCCGCACGCTCTCCAGCCCCCCCGCGCTCTCTCCTCCCCCCCACGTGCTCTCCTCCCCCCCAGCGCTCTGCTCCCCCCCCCAGCGCTCTCTTCCCTCCCACGCGCGCTCTCCTCCCTCCCCCCCCGCGCGCGGTCCCTCCTCCCCCCCCCCGCGCGCGCTCTCCCCCCCCCCGCGCGCTCTCCTCCCCCCCCCCCGCGCGCTCTCCTCCCCCCCCCGCGCTCTCCTCCCCCCCCCCGCGCTCTCCTCCCCCCCCGCGCGCTCTCCTCCCCCCCGCGCGCTCCTCCCCCCCCGCGCGCCGCTCCCTCCCCCCCGCGCGCGCTCCTCCCCCCGCGCGCGCTCCTCCCCCCCGCGCGCTCCTCCCCCCCCCCGCGCGCGCTCCTCCCCCCCCGCGCGCTCTCCTCCCCCCCCGCGCGCTCTCCCGTTCCCCCCCCGCGCGCTCTCCCGTTCCCCCCCCGCTCGCTCTCCTCCCCCCCCGCGCGCTCTCCTCCCCCCCCCGCGCGCTCTCCTCCCCCCCCGCGCGCTCTCCCGTTCCCCCCCGCGCGCTCTCCTCCCCCCCCGCGCGCTCTCCCGTTCCCCCCCCGCGCGCTCTCCTCCCCCCCGCGCGCTCTCCTCCCCCCCCCGCGCGCTCTCCTCCCCCCCCCGCGCGCTCTCCTCCCCCCCCCGCGCGCTCTCCCGTTCCCCCCCCGCGCGCTCTCCTCCCCCCCACCGCGCGCTCTCCTCCCCCCCCCGCGCGCTCTCCTCCCCCCCCCGCGCGCTCTCCTCCCCCCCCCGCGCGCTCTCCTCCCCTCACACTTTATCCCCAGTGCTCTCTCCCCCCCCCTCACACGCTCCCCCCCACGCCCCACCCTCTCTCCCCTGCGATTTCTCTAGTGCCACCACAGTGTCTACCAATGAGTTGGAGGTGGGCTAGACTCACAGCACAGTCTATTTTACAGCAAAATTTTTTTATTTACTCAGCAAACAGAGTCTGTTTAAACAGCGCACTACAGCAAACAGTCTACAGAGTCTATTTAAAAAGAATCTCTATGAAATACAGCAAACCCATGATGAAACTGCAGCAACTTCTCTTGGTAAAAGCAGGGTGATTTCTCCAGAAAATTGCAGGGAACAGAGAATACAAATTACGTGCGTAAAATCAATACCAGTCACTTACAGCAGTGCGTGCGAGGTTGACTGGGGAATTATCCAATCAGCTCCATTCTGGCCAGGAATAGTGGGGTCACTATATGCAGCTATAAATAACTGCCTTAAGGGGGAAGCGTGGAACAGGAGCAAAGAACAAAGGGACAGACAGTTTCAAGACGTGATCGCCTGTTCTCCAAAGGATTGGGGTAATATCCATCTTCAGTACTTACTGCCTGCCTTGTTACTAATTGGTCATTAAAATGACTGATTGCCACCATATTGGTTGACTTCTCAAACTGATCTACACTGTGGGAATTAACCAGTTCAAACATATAATTTTGAAACCATATTTAAATACTGAACCTCTATTGGGCCCATGCAGTCTGTGGGACTATAGCATAACAATCTTTTAAGTCTGATTGAATAGTGGGAGGTGACTGGCAATGTGTGTGCACTAGATTAATGGTCGACTAAAGTCAGGGCAATATGGAAAACACAGCTCAGCTCTCCTAATAACCTGCTATCCTGTGGTATCTTAGTTCAATCATGGCCCTTTTTAAAGTCTAGGCTTCTTCATAATTTACAGTTACAACGGAAGAAAAGCCAAAGTTGAGAAGAGGGCATTCAGCCCGTCGAAGCTAATCCTTCTTGTACTCTCCCATTTTAGCATCCAGCTACATTTTGAAAGTCACGCCACTAACATCGTGTTGTTGGTTGGGGAAGTGGCCTGTTACTGCTGCTCCAGGGACCTTTCTACTCATTGAACCTCAATCATTTTTAATACAAGCAAACTGCTATGGGAGAAACCAGCGTCGGACACACGCCAGTGTCTCCAGGTCACTCCAGGTGGTGACTGGCTGGCGTCCCTTTAACTCTTGTTCAGTTGCATTGGGAGACCACCCTTCATTGCATTTGAACAAGCAATGTTCAGCCAATGAAAGAACTTATTTCAAAACATTACCATCAACTGCCAAGTTGAGGGGAGCTTGAAGGATCAACAAACCTGAGCCAATCGCACAGCTTAGTAAGAGTGCATGCACGAGACTGTCCAGAGGAAAGGGTCGTATTCTCAGGTTTCAAGATGTCTAGAGCAGGATGCCAACTCGGGTTAGATATATTCCAGGCGGTTTCATTACATGCCCCGCCTGCTCAATCAGCTCTCTAATTTTCCTCTCTAATATTTTTATAACTAATAAACAGAAGTGTTCAAAGAAATTAAAATACACTTTCTTTTAACGCCCCTATGATCTTTCTCCTGGGTTGCTTGTAGCAGTGTCAAGGAGATTCATCTTTAATTCCCGGAGACTCCAGCACAAGCCTTCAAGGTTGGCAACCCAGTCTAGAGCGGAGAAATATCCTGCTTATCAGATAGGTACTAACCCAATCAATGACAAACTGCTGACTCATGAGTTCAACTAGATCTACAGATTGAAGAAACAAATTTATCGAGCGCCTTTCACATCATCAGGGCATCCCAAAGCGCTCCACAGCCAATGAGGTACTTTAGAAGCTGTTGAATTGTAGACACATGCGGCAGCCAGTTTGCGCCACTGATATACATCTGAGCGTTTTGTCAGAGCTGGGCCTGTCCTGCCTTAAAAGACCATTTCCATTTTGGAGACGATCATCTTTGGAATTTGTATGGAAAAGTCCTGCAAAAATAACGCTCCTCACTGTGGCCAAGGGTGGATGTCAGCAGGACCAATGCCCGAAAGATGCTTCAGGCCATTGTCAGGGAGAAAACTTGCAGAATGGGCGTGTAAATGTCAAATTAATTTCAATATAGATAAATGTGAGGTGGTACATTTTGTTAGGAATAATAAGCCTATTCTCCTTGGAAAATAAGGGTTGCTTTGCGCCTCCTGTTAGTGCCCCCAAAGGGGGCATAATCGAATTTTTCCCCCTAAGAGTCTAACTGGGGGCAGAGGAACAGAGGGATCTGGGGCTCCAGATAGACAAATCACAAAGTAGTGACGCAGGTTAATAAGGCCATAAATATGCAAACAAAACACTGGGGTTCATTTCTAGAGGTATAGAAAAGCAGAGAAGTTATGTTTAACTTGCACAGAACCTTGGTTGGACCACACTTGGAGTCCTGTGAACAGTTCTGGTCTCCATATTATAAAAAGGACATAGAGGCACTGAAGAAGGGGCAAAAAAGATTGACAAGGATGATACCAGAACTAAGGTTCTAACTATCAGGAAGGATTGAACAGGCTGGGGCTTTTTTCTCTAGAAAAGA
The DNA here is from genome assembly GCA_030390025.1 of Squalus acanthias. Classification (NCBI taxonomy): domain Eukaryota; kingdom Metazoa; phylum Chordata; class Chondrichthyes; order Squaliformes; family Squalidae; genus Squalus; species Squalus acanthias. The sequence continues at coordinate 2,297,687 of JASTWF010000046.1, forward strand.
GAAGGCTGAGGAGTGACCAGGTCGAGGGCCTTAAGATATTAACAGGTTTGATATTGTAGACATAGAGAACATGGTTCCACCAAACCTATGAGCTATAAATATAAGATAGTCATTATTAAATCTAATAGGAAATTCAGGAAAAACTTCTTTACCCAGTGTAGTTAGAAAGTGGAACTCACTGCCACAGGGAGTGGTTGAGGTGAATAGCACAGATGCATTTAAGGGGAAGCTGGATAAACACATGAGGGAGAAGGGAGTAAAAGGTTATGCTGATATTGTGAGATGAAGAGGGGTGGGAGGAGGCTCATGTGAAGCATGAGCACAGCATGGAGCAATGGCCTGATTCTGTGCTGTACATTCTATGTAATTGTTGAACATGATACTGCCTGTTGACGCCTGCTGAGACTAAGCGGGCCTGCCCGTTTCTCTTGCAGACAGGGAAATGCAGAATTACTAAGCCCTGTGCTCCTAAAGCTCTCTCAACAAAACAGATGGGAAGAGGCAAAGTAGCCAGTTTGATTTGAGTACAATTCCTTGCAGAGGTGCTATTGAAGTCCAAAGGGAGAGATTGAGAGGCGCTGTCGATGAGCCAGAGGGGTGGCACTGATGCAACGGTCACTTAGGTGGACTCAGTTCACATGGTCTAAACTCACACCATCTGTTAATAGACAGCAGCAGGAAACGGGTAAAGTCCCAGTCTTCAGAAGAGCAGAACCTATGATCGCGGATACATTTACAATCACACAGGATGGGGCTTCCTCTCCGGGAGGGATGGCATCAGCTCAGTTGTCATAGGACTTGTAGTTGTTACAGATCTGGCAGTACATGGTCATGGAGAATGACATGCCCAGCACCTGAAAGCAGATAAAGCTAAATGTCAACATTTTCCACTCTACGGTCACAGTAAGTGCGACTCAGTCACCATCTATTACCAGAGGTCACTGCCCTTTTAGTTGCCAGTTTTTGCCTGTCTCATTTCCTCCCCCTCTCCACTCCTCTCTTAAAGGCACGGTCCTCGCTGGAGTACAGTTCCGGAGAATGCTGCCCACTTCCTAACAGCTGGCCTCTTGTGTGAGCCCAGACAGTGAGTGTCACCAAGTGACCTTGCCACCAAGGGCATCGATCCCAAACCTCTACAGTTTGCTGCTTCTCTCCTGCCTAAAAAAAAACTCCTCAAAATCTGCCATAGGGACAGGAATGGGCCATTCAGCCCCTTGAGCCTGCTCCACCATTCATAGGATCACCACTGATCTGTACAACACCGTTTAACCACCTTTGTTCCATATCCCTTGATACCCTTACCCAACAAGCATCTATCAATCTCAGTTTTGAAAGCCGAGCTCTAATTTTAAGATTATGTCCCCTTATTTTGGATTCCCCCACCAGAAGGAATAGTTCCTCATTTTAAACATTTCGATCAGATCACCCCTCACCCTTCTAAACTCAAGGGAATACAAGCCAAGTTTATACAACCCGTCCTAGTAATTTAGCCCACTAAACTGCGGTATCATTCTGACGGGTTTTTGATAAGGGGAATGGGGTAACTGGAGAGAGCATAAATTTATCACCAGAACAAACAAAGGAAAGGGTTCGGAGAAATGATTTTTTGCACAGAGGGTTTTTTGGACCTCAAATGTGCAACCGTGAAGAGCCTTGCAAGGATTTATTAAAGTAAAAGATGCCTCACGAATGCTAGTTAATGTTTTGTATTGATTCAGACTGGCACCTCTACTGGTACCAGCGGGCGAGGCTTTCACCTAAGCTGCCAACATGATGGCATAACGAATATTTACAGCAATGTGAGATGGATTTACGTGAAGTATTTACCTGGACGATCGACACACAGATGATGACAATTCCAATGATTAGAAAGTTGGCCTCAAACCAGTCTCGGACCAGGCCATAGCAACCCTGGAAAAAACACAGGCAACAATTTCAGAACCTGCTTCTCAGCAAAGCAAGTGGGAGTCACCCCGACCACACAGATAGAGGAGTCAGTAGCATACTGAGACTAAATGCACGCAGACACACGCGCACAGACACACACATGGACCCAGAGACAGATGCACACAGACACACATGGACCCACAGACAGATGCACACAGACACTCACACACACACGCACTACCGATCCTTCTAAATACCTTTGTCACTCAAACTCAGAATCTCTAAGCAAGCATCAAAGGAACCTTAACTCTTTGCAGTGCACGTGCATATACTGTTTAAGGGTCCATTTTATTCACAGTTGGCCCTATTTATGCTGCCCTACAACAGTCACTCATTAATCATACAGATTATTGATGGGTTAGCTGGAGATAATCATCTCGTTTACTTGCAATGCTGACTCATGCAATCTACAGGCTGCAGCTTGCAGGGAGAGGACACCATCCACAAAAGTCCCTTGGATTCCACCCACTTAATAGGCTGATGTCAATAGCATGGCCCAACAGCCATATCCCAGTTCCAATTCCAATAGTAAGGAGTGTCCAGCCACCTCACTAAGTGCTAAAGAATGGAAAAATGAATTGAAGAGTCTGTTGGATGCTAACATTAATGGTTTTCCTTGAGGAGGAGGCTCTGCTGCAGGTTTAGGACAGTTCATTCGTTCACCTCACCTGTGCAAAATAGTCGTGGGACTCGCAGGGTCCAGTAGTTACCGGACAGCATGAGTTGGGCACAGCATTGCCCCAGTCGGTGTAGTTAACGACACCACAACATTGCAGCTAAGAGGAGACAAGGAGAGAACAAAGTTACGCTCGTACAATGAGCGGCACAGTCATCAAAATAAGATGTTAGCCCACGTATATAGGTAACTTACTTAATCATATGTTCTAAGGTTTTTTATATTCATTCTCGGGATGTGGGCTTTCTAGCAAGGGCATTATTTATTGCCCATCTCGAGTTGCTAGGGTTACCAGCTCTGGTTGGACGTATTCCTGGAGGTTTCATCACATGACCTCCCGCCTCAACCGCCCCGCCCCCACGCGCCAGTCATTGGTCACCCAACACGCCCACCTTCATGGCACACCGCCTTCCCCTGGCCAATTGGAAGGAAAACAGGCTCTTAATTACCCAAATAGCCTTTTTATCCCATATCCAATATTTTTATAACTAATAAATGTTGAAAGATTATTAATTTTTTTAAATGTCGCTACAATTTTTCTCCTGTGTTACTCGCAGCAGAGTCTTGGAGATTCAACGATAGTTCCTGGAGACTCCAGGACAATCCTGGGAGGTATGGCAACTCAACTAGTTGCCCTGAGAAGGTGGTGGTGGGCCTTTTGTAGATGTTTGATACAACTTGGTGGCCCTACAAAGTCCTCCTCACCAACATCTGGGGACTTTTGCCAAAATTGGGAGAGCTGTCACACAGACTAGTCAAGCAACAGCCTGACATAGTCATACTCACAGAATCACACCTTTCAGCCAATGTCCCAAACTCCTCCATCACCATCCCTGGGCATGTCCTGTCCCACCGGCAGGACAGACCCACCAGAGGTGGCGGCACAGTGGTATACAGTCGGGAAGGAGTGGCCCTAGGAGTCCTCAACATCGACTCCGGACCCCATGAAGTCTCGTGGCTTCAGGTCAAGCATGGGCAAGGAAACCTCCTGCTGATTACCACCTACTGCCCTCCCTCAGCTGATGAATCAGTACTCCTCCATGTTGAACACCACTTGGAAGAAGCACTGAGAGTAGCAAGGGCACAGAATGTACTCTGGGTGGGGGACTTCAATGTCCATCACCAAGAGTGGCTCGGTAGCACCACTACAGACCGAGCTGGCCGAGACCTGAAGGACATAACTGCCAGTCTGGGCCTGCGACAGGTGGTGAGAGAACCAGCACGAGGGAAAAACCTACTTGATCTCGTCCTCACCAATCTACCTGTTGCAGATGCAGCTGTCCATGACAGCATTGGTAGCAGTGACCACCGCACAGTCCTTGTGGAGACGAAGTCCCGTCTTCACACGAGGATACCCTACATTTTGTTGTGTGGCACTACCACCGTGCTAAATGCGAGAGATTCAGAACAGATCCAGCAGCTCAAAACTGGGCATCCATGAGGTGCTGTGCGCCATCAGCAGCAGCAGAATTGTATTCCACCACAATCTGTAACCTCATGACCCAGCATATCCCTCACTCTACCATTACCATCAAGACAGGGGACCAACCCTGGTTCAATAAGGAGTGTAGAAGAGCATGCCAGGAGCAGCACCAGGCGTACCTAAAAATGAGGTGCCAACCTGGAGAAGCTGCAACACAGGACTACATGCATGCTAAAAAGTGGAAGCAGCATGCTATAAACAGGGCTAAGCGATCCCACAATCAACGGATCAGATCAAAGCTCTGCAGTCCTGCCACATCCAGTCATGAATGGTGGTGGACCATTAAACAACTAACGGGAGGAGGAGGCTCCATGAATATCCCCATCCTCAATGATGGCAGAGCCCAGAACGTGAGTGCAAAAGACAAGGCTGAAGCATTTGCAACCATCTTCAGCCAGAAGTGCCAAGTGGATGATCCATATCAGCCTCCTCCTGAGGTCCCCACCATCACAGAAGTCAGTCTTCAGCCAATTCGATTCACTCCACATGATATCAAGAAATGGCTGAGCGCACTGGATACAGCAAAGGCTATGGGCCCCGACAACATCCTGGCTGTAGTGCTGAAGACTTGTGCTCCAGAACTAGCTGCTCCTCTAGCCAAGCTGTTCCAGTAGAGCTACAACACTGGCATCTATCCGACAATGTGGAAAACTGCCCAGGTATGTACTGTCCACAAAAAGCAGGACAAATCCAATCCGGCCAATTACCGCCCCATCAGTCTACTCTCAATCATCAGCAAAGTGATGGAAGGTGTCGTCGACAGTGCTATCAAGCGGCACTTACTCATCAATAACCTGCTCACTGATTCCCAGTTTGGGTTCCGCCAGGACCACTTGGCTCCAGAACGCATTACAGCCTTGGTCCAAACATGGACAAAAGAGCTGAATTCCAGAGGCGAGGTGAGAGTGACTGCCCTTGACATCAAGGCAGCATTTGACCGAGTGTGGCATCAAGGAGCCCTAGTAAAACTGAAGTCAATGGGAATCGGGGGGGAAAACTCTCCACTGGCTGGAGTCATACCTAGCACAAAGGAAGATGGTTGTGGTGATTGGAGGTCAATCATCACAGCCCCAGGACATCGCTGCAGGAGTTCCTCAGGGCAGTGTCCTAGGCCCAACCATCTTCAGCTGCTTCATCAATGATCTTCCCTCCAACAAAGAATCAGAAATGAGGATGTTCGCTGATGACTGCACAGTGTTCAGTGCCATTCGCAACTCCTCAGATAATGAAGCAGTCCATGGATGGCATTCAGGCTTGGGCTGATAAGTGGCAGGTAACATTCGTGCCACACAAGTGCCAGACAATGACTATCTCCAACAAGCGAGAGTCTAAACACCGCCTCTTGACATTCAATGGCATTACCATCACCGAATCCCCCACCATCAACATCCTGGGGGTCACCACTGACCAGAAACTTAACTGGACCAGCCACATAAATACTGTGGCAACAAGAGCAGGTCAGAGGCTGGGTATTCTGCGGCGAGTGTCTCACCTCCTGACTCCCCAAAGCCTTTCCACCATCTACAAGGCACAAGTCAGGAGTGTGATGGAATACTCTCCACTTGCCTGGATGAGTGCAGCTCCAACAACACTCAAGAAGCTCGACACCATCCAGGACAAAGCAGCTCGCTTGATTGGCAGCCCATCCACCACCTTAAACATTCACTCCCTGCACCACCAGCACTGCAGCAACTCGCCAAGGCTTCAACAGCACCTCCCAAACCCGCGACCTCTTCCACCTAGAAGGACAAGGGCAGCAGGCATATGGGAACACCACCACCTCCAAGTTCCCCTCCAAGTCACACACCATCCTGACTTAGAAGTATATCGCCGATCCTTCATCGTCGCTGGGTCAAAATCCCGGAACTCCCTCCCTAACAGCACTGTGGGAGTACCTTCACCACACGGACTGCAGCGGTTCAAGAAGGCGGCTCACCACCACCTTCTCAAGGGCAACTAGGGATGGGCAATAAATGCTGGCCATGCCAATGACACCCACATCCCATGAAAGAATAAAAAAAAATGTTTGATACAACTGGCTGGCTTAGTTAGGCCACTTCAGAGGGCAGTTAAGAGTCAACTATGTTGGTGTGGGACTGCAATCACGTGTAGACCAGACCAGGTAAGGACGGCAGGTTTCCTTCCCTAAAGAATATTACTGAACCAGTTGGGCTTTTATGACAATCCAACAGCTTCACGGTTACTTTACTTTGTGATGACTTTACAATATTAACTAACAATATCAGTGTTCCCTTTGTGTGTCTCACCAACATGGTGGAAGGAGTCACACGGGTGTTAGCCTGGTAATGGGGGGGGGGAATTTCCCCGCTCTCGCTCTCCTGCCGCGACTTCGGGGTACAACCCTGGGAAACTCCTCCCCCCCCCGTGCTGTGTTAAGTAAGGTTGCATCCTGTGGGATTGGCGGTCAGGTTTTAAGCGGGATTGTTGAAAATGTCGCGGCAGAATCTGATTATTAATGGTAGCGGATCTGAGCGGGCTCTGGTTAAGGTTGCCAGCTCTGCTGATACTTACCCTGTACAAGGCCTTGGTATGGCCACATCCAGAATACTATGTCCAATTTCTGGTCCCCTCATGTGATGGTGAATATCAAGGCCCTTGGAGAAGGTCCAGAGTGGGGTAACCAGATTGATAGAAAGTCTTAGGGTAATTAGTTATCAGGTCAGGCTAAGGGAACTGGGGCTTTTTCACTGGAGAAGTGTAGAGGATATTATTGATGTGGCCATTCCAAGGCCTTGTACGGGGTAAGTATCATATTGCTAGCTTTGTATTTAACTGCCCTAGCTATACACCCTAACACTCTGGTTTGCTTTCACTGCGACCTCGCTAGGTCAGGGTCATGGACCCTCAACATTTCTTGTACTGTGTCCCCAGGCTCCGTAGCCTTTAGAGGGGCAATCCTGCATAGTTGACACATGCATGGAACTACCAGATTCTGTTCAAGTGGAAAGGTTTTTGAGCTGGATAGGAAGGGAGGACAGGGGCTTCAGTTTAATGTAGAGTTAGGCTAGACAGCAGGAACTTCTTTTTGCAGAGAGTTGCCAACCTCTGGAACAGATTGTGCGATGAAACGGACCTGGACAAGTTCGCACGAGTGGAAGACACCTTGAGTTATCGAAGGTGGGTGGGGTTATCTGTGATTAGTGATATCAGTCACTGCTGACTCCTGGAGTTTGCTTGATCATCTTCAGAGGTTAGAGAGGAATTTACCAGAATTCTTTTCCTAAATTGGTCTGTTTTTTGTCTGTTTATTTTGCTGCTGGTAGGACATTGTGACTGGAGGGCGGGTGAGTTGATGGTAAACCTAGGCTGCTCCATGTCTGGATGGGCAGACCGGATGGGTCAGTTGGTCTATTCCTGTCTTTCTTCTTCGCAAGTTCATATGTATCGCACAGCAGCCCTCTTTGTGACATCATACACCTCAGTTATGTGACCACACCATTCTCTTTGTGTAATCACACTGAACACTGTGACATCACACTGCCCTCTTTGTGACATCACACACCTTTCTGTGACATCACATGACAGCTCCACCCTTCATTCTATATCCTCCAACAAGTTTAAAAACAGCTTTTTTAAATCCATGTAAAACAAATTAAAGTTTTATCATGTCATTTCAGATGCTATCTCATTTTTATTCAAACTTTAATTGTGAGAGAAGAGCAGTCTCGAGCTGTCTATTGTACAGGACGAGTACTCCCCTAAAGGATCGAGTATTTGTAAGGAAACAGTGGACTCAGACTTTCAACTGTCCACATCTTCAGGGAAACACATCCTCAGAGCGAATACTCCTACATCAAATCATTTCAAAATGTCCTTTTAAAATGACTGCTATTAGTAATAATTTCTGACAGGGCAATACACCACTCAACATTTGTTATTATTTTAGGGAAAGTGTTTGTTGAGGAGTGTTGGGAGCAGAAAGTGCAGCACGGCCAGGTTCAGGAAGCAGCCTATGGTGCTGGAGGAGGGCCACCAGTCCCAGAGTCTCAGCCTCCGAAGACCAGCTGATTGAGTTTGAATTTATTTAACTGTATTCTTGCTGTCATTATAATTACAAAACCAATTAAACACTGATGGAAATCTCCAACTAAAATAATTTGTGTTCATACAGAAAAATGTACAGAATTTCACCACTTGTGCAGCAGGGGTAAAGGTACCGTTGCTGGGGAACACTGGTCATGGGCTGGATTCATGGCACCTGGAATTTACCTGATTCTGGATTTTATCCCAAGCTTCCCTGATTCCAGTGATGTTTTCGGTCTGCACTTTCTGCAAAGCAAGTTTCATGTCATCTTCGATGTAAACATCTATCTGCAGAACAAAAACAGGAACGCTGTCAGGAAACTGGGATTTCCTTCTCTATCTTCATGTCCAGGGTACCGGGGCAGCCCACTGGTGTCGCCCCTTTGACACAGACTCTGATACCAGAAATAATCATCCAGACATAACTTGCCAACAGTTCATCAGAGAAACAAATGGCCAGTTACAGGCAACCACTGTCCCCAGACAGGGGCAGGGGCAGGACAGGAATGATGCATTTCATGGTAGAGGGAGTAGATCAGAATCAGGGGAGGATGGGGCGGAGGATGGAATTGAGAGAGTGGGTAGAATTGGGAATGTTGAGGATTGAAGGAATGGTAGAATGGGGAGAATGGGATTGAAGGATCGGGGCAGAATGGGGGGATGATGGGAATTAGGGATTGGCGCAGAATGAGGGAGGATGGGATTGAGGGAGAGGTGGAATGGGGGAGGATGAGGAGAGAAGGAGAGGTGGAATGGGGGAGGATGAGGAGAGAAGGAGAGGTGGAATGGGGGCAGGATGAGGAGAGAAGGAGAGGTGGAATGGTGGAGGATGAGGATGAAGGAGAGGTGGAATGGGGGAGGATGAGGAGTGAAGGAGAGGTGGAATGGGGAAGGATGAGGATGAAGGAGAGGTGGAATGGGGGAGGATGAGGAGAGAAGGAGAGGTGGAATGGGGGAGGATGAGGAGTGAAGGAGAGGTGGAATGGGGGAGAATGAGGATGAAGGAGAGGTGGAATGGGGGAGGATGAGGAGAGAAGGAGAGGTGGAATGAGGGAGGATGAGGAGAGAAGGAGAGGTGGAATGAGGGAGGATGAGGAGAGGAGGAGAGGTGGAATGGGGGAGGATGAGGATGAAGGAGAGGTGGAATGGTGGAGGATGAGGAGAGAAGGAGAGGTGGAATGGGGGAGGATGAGGAGTGAAGGAGAGGTGGAATGGGGGAGAATGAGGATGAAGGAGAGGTGGAATGGGGGAGGATGAGGAGAGAAGGAGAGGTGGAATGGGGGAGGATGAGGAGTGAAGGAGAGGTGGAATGGGGGAGAATGAGGAGTGAAGGAGAGGTGGAATGGGAGAGGATGAGGAGAGAAGGAGAGGTGGAATGAGGGAGGATGAGGAGAGAAGGAGAGGTGGAATGAGGGAGGATGAGGAGAGAAGGAGAGGTGGAATGGGGGAGGATGAGGATGAAGGAGAGGTGGAATGGTGGAGGATGAGGAGAGAAGGAGAGGTGGAATGGGGGAGGATGAGGAGAGAAGGAGAGGTGGAATGGGGGAGGATGAGGATGAAGGAGAGGTGGAATGGTGGAGGATGAGGAGAGAAGGAGAGGTGGAATGGGGGAGGATGAGGAGAGAAGGAGAGGTGGAATGAGGGAGGATGAGGAGAGAAGGAGAGGTGGAATGGGGGAGGATGAGGATGAAGGAGAGGTGGAATGGTGGAGATGAGGAGAGAAGGAGAGGTGGAATGGGGGAGGATGAGGAGAGAAGGAGAGGTGGAATGGTGGAGGATGAGGAGAGAAGGAGAGGTGGAATGGGGGAGGATGAGGAGAGAAGGAGAGGAATGCAGGAGATTGTACAGTGTCCATAGGTGCAGACAAGACTTTATCCAGCCATATACTTACCTCTGGCTTTTGAGCAATACAATAAAGGCACATTAAAATCACATTACCCTGAGATTTGCTGCACAGAAACACACAGGGGAAAGGGGTGATTCAGAGGCGAACTGACTGAGGGCTCCCTGCCTGAAGATCTGTGAAAGGGCTGGCACTCTCACACATATCATTGCCATTTCTCCTTTTCTAATTTCAAATTCCTGATTAATGGGGATTCAAGTCATTCTGTCCCAGAGGAGTAGGGTGAGAATATAACCCACTGTACCCTGTCCCAGAGGAGTAGGGTGAGAATATAACCCACTATACCCTGTCCCAGAGGAGGGGGAGAATCTAACCCACTGTACCATGTCCCAGAGGAGGGAGAGAATCTAACCCACTGTACCCTGTCCCAGAGGAGGGAGAGAATCTAACCCACTGTACCCTGTCCCAGAGGAGGAAGGTGAGAATCTAACCCACTGTACCCTGTCCCAGAGGAGGGAGAGAATCTAACCCACTGTACCCTGCCCAGAGGAGGGAGAGAATATAACCCACTATACCCTGTCCCAGAGGAGTAGGGTGAGAATATAACCCACTATACCCTGTCCCAGAGGAGGGGGAGAATCTAACCCACTGTACCATGTCCCAGAGGAGGGAGAGAATCTAACCCACTGTACCCTGTCCCAGAGGAGGGAGAGAATCTAACCCACTGTACCCTGTCCCAGAGGAGGGAGAGAATCTAACCCACTGTACCCTGTCCCAGAGGAGGGAGAGAATCTAACCCACTGTACCCTGTCCCAGAGGAGGAGGGGGAGAATCTAACCCACTGTACCCTGTCCCAGAGGAGGGGGAGAATCTAACCCACTGTACCCTGTCCCAGAGGAGGAAGGTGAGAATCTAACTCACTGTACCCTGTCCCAGAGGAGGAGTTTGAGAATCTAACCCACTGTACCCTGTCCCAGAGGAGGAGGAGAATCTAACCCACTGTACCCTGTCCCACAGGAGGAAGGTGAGAATCTAACCCACTGTACCCTGTCCCAGAGGAGGAGGGCGAGAATCTAACCCACTGTACCCTGTCCCAGAGGAGGAGGAGGGAGAGAATCTAACCCACTGTACCCTGTCCCAGAGGAGGAGGAGGGTGAGAATCTAATCCACTGTACCCTGTCCCAGAGAAGGAAGCTGACAATCTAACCCACTGTACCCTGTCCCAGAGGAGGGAGAGAATCTAACCCACTGTACCCTGTCCCAGAGGAGGGAGAGAATCTAACCCGCTGTACCCTGTCCCAGAGGTGGGAGAGAATCTAACCCACTGTACCCTGTCCCAGAGGAGGGAGACAATCTAACCCACTGTACCCTGTCCCAGAGGAGGAGGGGGAGAATCTAACCCACTGTACCCTGTCCCAGAGGAGGGGGAGAATCTAACCCACTGTACCCTGTCCCAGAGGAGGAAGGTGAGAATTTAACCCACTGTACCCTGTCCCAGAGGAGGAGGAGAATCTAACCCACTGTACCCTGTCCCAGAGGAGGAGGAGAATCTAACCCACTGTACCCTGTCCCAGAGGAGGAAGGTGAAAATCTAACCCACTGTACCCTGTCCCAGAGGAGGAAGGTGAAAATCTAACCCACTGTACCCTGTCCCAGAGGAGGAAGGTGAAAATCTAACCCACTGTACCCTGTCCTAGAGGAGGAGGGGGAGAATCTAACCCACTGTACCCTGTCCCAGAGGAGGAAGGTGAAAATCTAATCCACTGTACCCTGTCCCAGAGGAGGAAGGTGAAAATCTAACCCACTGTACCCTGTCCCAGAGGAGGAAGGTGAAAATCTAACCCACTGTACCCTGTCCTAGAGGAGGAGGGCGAGAATCTAACCCACTGTACCCTGTCCCAGAGGAGGAGGAGGGAGAGAATCTAACCCACTGTACCCTGTCCCAGAGGAGGAGGAGGGAGAGAATCTAACCCACTGTACCCTGTCCCAGAGGAGGAGGAGGGAGAGAATCTAATCCACTGTACCCTGTCCCAGAGAAGGAAGCTGACAATCTAACCCACTGTACCTTGTCCCAGAGGAGGGGGAGAATCTAACCCACTGTACCCTGTCCCAGAGGAGGAGGGGGAGAATCTAATCCACTGTACCCTGTCCCAGAGGAGGAGGAGGGCAAGAATCTAATCCACTGTACCCTGTCCCAGAGGAGGAGGAGAATCTAACCCACTGTACCCTGTCCCACAGGAGGAGGAGAATCTAACCCACTGTACCCTGTCCCAGAGGAGGAAGGTGAGAATCTAACCCACTGTACCCTGTCCCAGAGGAGGAGGGCGAGAATCTAACCCACTGTACCCTGTCCCAGAGGAGGAGGAGGGAGAGAATCTAACCCACTGTACCCTGTCCCAGAGGAGGAGGAGGGTGAGAATCTAATCCACTGTACCCTGTCCCAGAGAAGGAAGCTGACAATCTAACCCACTGTACCCTGTCCCAGAGGAGGGGAAGAATCTAACCCACTGTACCCTGTCCCAGAGGAGGAGGGGGAGAATCTAATCCACTGTACCCTGTCCCAGAGGAGGAGGAGGGCAAGAATCTAATCCACTGTACCCTGTCCCAGAGGAGGAGGGGGAGAATCTAACCCACTGTACCCTGTCCCAGAGGAGGGGTGGAATCTAACCCACTGTACCCTGTCCCAGAGGAGGAGGGGAGAATCTAATCCACTGTACCCTGTCCCAGAGGAGGAGGAGGGCGAGAATCTAATCCACTATACCCTGTCCCAGAGGAGGGAGAGAATCTAACCCACTGTACCCTGTCCCAGAGAAGGGAGAGAATCTAACCCACTGTACCCTGTCCCAGAGGAGGAGGGGGAGAATCTAACCCACTGTACCCTGTACCAGAGGAGGAAGGTGAAAATCTAACCCACTGTACCCTGTCCCAGAGAGGAAGGGCGAGAATCTAACCCACTGTACCCTGTCCCAGAGGAGGAGGAGGGAGAGAATCTAACCCACTGTACCCTGTCCCAGAGGAGGAGGAGGGTGAGAATCTAATCCACTGTACCCTGTCCCAGAGAAGGAAGCTGACATTCTAACCCACTGTACCCTGTCCCAGAGGAGGGGGAGAATCTAACCCACTGTACCCTGTCCCAGAGGTGGAGGGGGAGAATCTAATCCACTGTACCCTGTCCCAGAGGAGGAGGAGGGCAAGAATCTAATCCACTGTACCCTGTCCCAGAGGAGGAGGGGGAGAATCTAACCCACTGTACCCTGTCCCAGAGGAGGGGTGGAATCTAACCCACTGTACCCTGTCCCAGAGGAGGAGGGGGAGAATCTAATCCACTGTACCCTGTCCCAGAGGAGGAGGAGGGCGAGAATCTAATCCACTGTACCCTGTCCCAGAGGAGGGAGAGAATCTAACCCACTGTACCCTGTCCCAGAGGAGGGAGAGAATCTAACCCACTGTACCCTGTCCCAGAGGAGGAGGGGGAGAATCTAACCCACAGTACCCTGTCCCAGAGGAGGGGGAGAATCTAACCCACTGTACCCTGTCCCAGAGGAGGAGGGGGAGAATCTAACCCACTGTACCCTGTCCCAGAGGAGGGGGAGAATCTAACCCACTGTACCCTGTCCCTGAGGAGGAAGGTGAGAATCTAACCCACTGTACTCTGTCGCAGAGGAGGAGGAGGGCGAGAATCTAACCCACTGTACCCTGTCCCAGAGGAGGAGGAGGGCGAGAATCTAACCCACTGTACCCTGTCCCAGAGGAGGAAGGTGAGAATCTAACCCACTGTACCCTGTCGCAGAGGAGGAGGGGGAGAATCTAACCCACTATACCCTGTCCCAGAGGAGGAGGGGGAGAATCTAACCCACTGTACCCTGTCCCAGAGGAGGAGGAGGGAGAATCTAACCCACTGTACCCTGTCCCAGAGGAGGAGGAGGGAGAATCTAACCCACTGTACCCTGTCCCAGAGGAGGAGGAGGGAGAATCTAACCCACTGTACCCTGTCCCAGAGGAGGAGGAGGGAGAATCTAACCCACTGTACCCTGTCCCAGAGGAGGAGGAGGGGGAGAATCTAACCCACTGTACCCTGTCCCAGAGGAGGAGGGCGAGAATCTAACCCACTGTACCCTGTCCCAGAGGAGGAGGGCGAGAATCTAACCCACCGTACCCTGTCCCAGAGGAGGAGGGGGAGAATCTAACCCACTATACCCTGTCCCAGAGGAGGAGGGGGAGAATCTAACCCACTATACCCTGTCCCAGAGGAGGAAGGTGAGAATCTAACCCACTGTACCCTGTCCCAGAGGAGGAGGAGGGAGAATCTAACCCACCGTACCCTGTCGCGGAGGAGGAAGGTAAGAATCTAACCCACTGTACCCTGTCCCAGAGGAGGAGGGCGAGAATCTAACCCACTGTACCCTGTCCCAGAGGAGGAGGAAGGTGAGAATCTAACCCACTGTACCCTGTCCCAGAGGAGGAAGGTGAGAATCTAACCCACTGTACCCTGTCCCAGAGGAGGAGGGCGGCGAGAATCTAACCCACTGTACCCTGTCCCAGAGGAGGAGGGGGACAATCTAACCCACTGTACCCTGTCCCAGAGGAGGAGGAAGGTGAGAATCTAACCCACAGTACCCTGTCCCAGAGGAGGAGGAGGGCGAGAATCTAGCCACTGTACCCTGTCCCAGAGGAGGAGGAGGGCGAGAATCTAACCCACTGTACCCTGTCCCAGAGGAGGAGGAAGGTGAGAATCTAACCCACTGTACCCTGTCCCAGAGGAGGAGGGAGAGAATCTAACCCACTGTACCCTGTCCCAGAGAAGGAAGGTGAGAATCTAACCCACTGTACCCTGTCCCAGAGGAGGAGGAGGTCGAGAATCCAACCCACTGTACCCTGTCCCAGAGGAGGAGGGAGAGAATCTAACCCACTGTACCCTGTCCAAGAGGAGGAGGAAGGTGAGAATCTAACCCACTGTACCCTGTCCCAGAGGAGGAGGGTGAGAATCTAACCCACTGTACCCTGTCCCAGAGGAGGAGGGCGAGAATCTAACCCACTGTACCCTGTCCCAGAGGAGGAGGAAGGTGAGAATCTAACCGACTGTACCCTGTCCCAGAGGAGGAGGGTGAGAATCTAACCCACTGTACCCTGTTCCAGAGGAGGAGGAGGGCGAGAATCTAACCCACTGTAGCCTGTCCCAGAGGAGGAGGAAGGTGAGAATCTAACCCACTGTACCCTGTCCCAGAGGAGGAGGGGGAGAATCTAACCCACTATACCCTGTCCCAGAGGAGGAGGGGGAGAATCTAACCCACTGTACCCCGTCCCAGAGGAGGAAGGTGAGAATCTAACCCACTGTACCCTGTCGCAGAGGAGGAGGAGGGAGAATCTAACCCACTGTACCCTGTCCCAGAGGAGGAGGAAGGTGAGAATCTAACCCACTGTACCCTGTCCCAGAGGAGGAGGAGGGCGAGAATCTAAACCACTGTACCCTGTCCCAGAGGATGAGGAGGGGGAGAATCTAACCCACTGTACCCTGTCCCAGAGGAGGAGGGCGAGAATCTAACCCACCGTACCCTGTCCCAGAGGAGGAGAGGGAGAATCTAACCCACTATACCCTGTCCCAGAGGAGGAAGGTGAGAATCTAACCCACTGTACCCTGTCCCAGAGGAGGAGGAGGGAGAATCTAACCCAGTGTACCCTGTCCCAGAGGAGGAGGAGGGCGAGAATCTAACCCACTGTACCCTGTCCCAGAGGAGGAGGAAGGTGAGAATCTAACCCACTGTACCCTGTCCCAGAGGAGGAGGAGGGCGAGAATCTAGCCACTGTACCCTGTCCCAGAGGAGGAGGAGGGCGAGAATCTAACCCACTGTACCCTGTCCCAGAGGAGGAGGAAGGTGAGAATCTAACCCACTGTACCCTGTCCCAGAGGAGGAGGGTGAGAATCTAACCCACTGTACCCTGTCCCAGAGGAGGAGGGCGAGAATCTAACCCACTGTACCCTGTCCCAGAGGAGGAGGAAGGTGAGAATCTAACCGACTGTACCCTGTCCCAGAGGAGGAGGGTGAGAATCTAACCCACTGTACCCTGTCCCAGAGGAGGAGGAGGGCGAGAATCTAACCCACTGTACCCAGTCCCAGAGGAGGAGGAAGGTGAGAATCTAACCCACTGTACCCTGTCCCAGAGGAGGAGGAAGGTGAGAATCTAACCCACTGTACCCTGTCCCAGAGGAGGAGGGGGAGAATCTAACCCACTGTACCCTGTCCCAGAGGAGGAGGGTGAGAATCTAACCCACTGTACCCTGTCCCAGAGGAGGAGGAGGGCGAGAATCTAACCCACTGTACCCAGTCCCAGAGGAGGAGGGGGAGAATCTAACCCACTGTACCCTGTCCCAGAGGAGGAAGGTGAGAATCTAACCCACTGTACCCTGTCCCAGAGGAGGAGGAGGGAGAATCTAACCCACTGTACCCTGTCCCAGAGGAGGAGGAGGGCGAGAATCTAAACCACTGTACCCTGTCCCAGAGGAGGAGAAGGGAGAATCTAACCCACTGTACCCTGTCCCAGAGGAGGAGGAAGGTGAGAATCTAACCCACTGTACCCTGTCCCAGAGGAGGAGGAGGGGGAGAATCTAACCCACTGTACCCTGTCCCAGAGGAGGAGGGCGAGAATCTAACCCACTGTACCCTGTCCCAGAGGAGGAGGGGGAGAATCTAACCCACCGTACCCTGTCCCAGAGGAGGAGGAGGGGGAGAATCTAACCCACTGTACCCTGTCCCAGAGGAGGAGGGCGAGAATCTAACCCACTGTACCCTGTCCCAGAGGAGGAGGGCGAGAATCTAACCCACCGTACCCTGTCCCAGAGGAGGAGGGGGAGAATCTAACCCACTATACCCTGTCCCAGAGGAGGAAGGTAAGAATCTAACCCACTGTACCCTGTCCCAGAGGAGGAGGGAGAGAATCTAACCCACTGTACCCTGTCCCAGAGGAGGAGGAAGGTGAGAATCTAACCCACTGTACCCTGTCCCAGAGGAGGAGGGCGGCGAGAATCTAACCCACTGTACCCTGTCCCAGAGGAGGAGGGGGAGAATCTAACCCACTGTACCCTGTCCCAGAGGAGGAGTGGGAGAATCTAACCCACTGTACCCTGTCCCAGAGGAGGAGGGTGAGAATCTAACCCACTGTACCCTGTCCCAGAGGAGGAGGAGGGCGAGAATCTAACCCACTGTACCCTGTCCCAGAGGAGGAGGAGGGAGAATCTAACCCACCGTACCCTGTCGCGGAGGAGGAAGGTGAGAATCTAACCCACTGTACCCTGTCCCAGAGGAGGAGGGCGAGAATCTAACCCACTGTACCCTGTCCCAGAGGAGGGGGGCGAGAATCTAACCCACTGTACCCTGTCCCAGAGGAGGAGGAGGGCGAGAATCTAGCCCACTGTACCCTGTCCCAGAGGAGGAGGAAGGTGAGAATCTAACCCACTGTACCCTGTCCCAGAGGAGGAGGGGGAGAATCTAACCCACTCTACCCTGTCCCAGAGGAGGAGGGGGAGAATCTAACCCACTGTACCCTGTCCCAGAGGAGGAGGGGGAGAATCTAACCCACTGTACCCTGTCCCAGAGGAGGAGGGGGAGAATCTAACCTACTGTACCCTGTCCCAGAGGAGGAGGGGGAGAATCTAACCCAGTTATATCAACTAAAATGTAGTGATAGCTAAGACGACACTGAAGCGAATAGATTGTTGGTAATTTGCGCCATCCACGGCCGGGTGTGTTCTGTCGGAACGCAATCCCCATCAGTCTGTCCTCTTGTTGATTTCTACATCGGGCGGGCAATCGGATTGAATGTAAAAATCTTTTTTGTTTTTCCCAAATCCCTCGACATTGATTCAGACTCGATCCATGGTGATAATATTCAGGAGTTGTCAAACGTACCTCTTTTTCATAGAAGAACAGAACGATGGCGGCCGTGACTTCAATCAGAAGGATCAGGAGGAGCAAAATGAAGAACTAGGGATACAGGAGAGAGAAACAGGGCAATGAGTGACTGTCAACACCCTCTCACACCAGCCCACACACACACAGACGTATATATACACGCACACACACACGCAACCACACACACATACATGCACACGTATATGCACACACACACACACACTCACAGGCCTGGCACTGAGTCCCACAACAAGCAAAATACATAAACACCTCTTGATATCATGTCGCCTCGCTGGGTGACACACAAAATCACACTGATAGGCTCACATACACGCACGCACACAGACACACACTCACTGGCACTCGCCAATCGGCACACACACACGCACACAGCTCTGTAAAAGCACACAGATACACATGCACACACACAAACACAGAGGTTCACACACACACAGACACACATAGGGACATATACAGATGCATATACGTGGATATACACATAGACACATCGGTGCACAGACATACATAGACACACAGAGGCAGATACATACAGACAGTCATATAAATACACACACACACACACAAACACAAAGAGAATTGAAAATATTGATGGAGATTGTTCCCATTGACAATGGTTCAAATCTGAGAGGGCATTAAACTAAAATGATGAAGTTAGGAGGGATATGGGAATCAAGGGATATGGGGATAGTGCAGGAAAGTGAAGTTGAGGTCGAAGATCAGCCATGATCTTATTGAATGGTGGAGCAGGCTCGAAGGGCCGAATGGCCGACTCCTGCTCCTATTTCTTCTGTTCAGCACGATATAAATGAATGAGTTGTGGAAACGTTAGCATGGATGGTCACTACCTATCTGTGGGGTAGGCAGGGCAAGTATCGTCTAGAGGGCAGCAGATCAGGGCTGAATGGAGGAGATGTGAGGACAGATAAATGTTCTGGAGTTTCTAACTAGATAATTTTTAAGGATAATTATATATGTATACGGAACTTTCTTTCAAGAGATTAAATGGGTGGGCAGAGTCCATGATAGGGGAGAGTGTACATGGGCTGTGGGAGGAGATTAAATGGGTGGGCAGAGTCCATGATAGGGGAGAGTGTACATGGGCTGTGGGAGGAGATTAAATGGGTGGGTTTAGTCCATGATAGGGGAGAGTTTACATGGGCTGTGGGAGGAGATTAAATGGGTGGGGAGAGTCCATGATAGGGTAGAGTGTACATGGGCTGTGGGAGGAAATTAAATGGGTGGGCAGAGTCCATGATAGGGGAGAGTGTACATGGGCTGTGGGAGGAGATTAAATGGGTGGGCAGAGTCCATGATAGGGGAGAGTTTACATGGGCTGTGGGAGGAGATTAAATGGGTGGGGAGAGTCCATGATAGGGGAGAGTGTACATGGGCTGTGGGAGGAGATTAAATGGGGGGGTAAAGTCCATGATAGGGGAGAGTGTACATGGGCTGTGGGAGGAGATTAAATGGGTGGGTAGAGTCCATGATAGGGGAGAGTGTACATGGGCTGTGGGAGGAGATTAAATGGGTGGGTAGAGTCCATGATAGGGGAGAGTGTACATGGGCTGTGGGAGGAGATTAAATGGGTGGGTAGAGTCCATGATAGGGGAGAGTGTACATGGGCTGTGGGAGGAGATTAAATGGGTGGGTAGAGTCCATGATAGGGGAGAGTGTACATGGGCTGTGGGAGGAGATTAAATGGGTGGGTAGAGTCCATGATAGGGGAGAGTGTACATGGGCTGTGGGAGGAGATTAAATGGGTGGGTAGAGTCCATGATAGGGGAGAGTGTACATGGGCTGTGGGAGGAGATTAAATGGGTGGGTAGAGTCCATGATAGGGGAGAGTGTACATGGGCTGTGGGAGGAGATTAAATGGGTGGGTAGAGTCCGTCATAGGGGAAAGTGTACATGGGCTGTGGGAGGAGATTAAATGGGTGGGTAGAGTCCGTCATAGGGGAGAGTGTACATGGGCTGTGGGAGGAGATTAAATGGGTGGAGGAGATTAAATGGGGGGGTAGAGTCCATGATAGGGGAGAGTGTACATGGGCTGTGGGAGGAGATTAAATGGGTGGGTAGAGTCCATGATAGGGGAGAGTGTACATGGGCTGTGGGAGGAGATTAAATGGGTGGAGGAGATTAAATGGGTGGGTAGAGTCCATGATAGGGGAGAGTGTACATGGGCTGTGGGAGGAGATTAAATGGGGGGGGAGAGTCCATGATAGGGGAGAGTGTACATGGGCTGTGGGAGGAGATTCAATGGGTCAATGGTGTGTAGAAGGAGCAGTTGTGATAGACTGAATTGCCTTTTCTCATGTTCTGATCTCTGACCATGGCATCGAGACACACTGACATCCACACCCCATGAAACTGACAGCAACTGTGCACTGATATTATCAAATCGCTCTGGTTTTTTGACCTCCAACAGCTGACAGTTTCCTGACACTCATTATCACGGCCACTTGGGTGAGTTGCCAGTGTCCTGCTGGTGTCAATAGAACCGCACCCCTCCGACAGTTAGAGTCTCAGGAGCGAAGAGGACAATACAGGAGAGTTCCTTCAAATCAGAAGGAAGAGAAAGAACTTGCATTTCTACAGCACGTTTCATGACCTCAGGACTTCCCAAAGTGCTTTACAGCCAATGAAGTATTTTTTGGAGTGTAGTCACTGTTGTAATGTAGGAAATGCGGCAGCCAATTTGCGCACAGCAAGCTCCCACAAACAGCAATGTGATGATGAGCAGATCATCTGTTTTTTGTTGGTTGTAAAGCACTTTGGGCTGTCCAGAGGTTGTAAAATGCCTGATATAAAGACAAGTCTTTCTGTATTTCTTTTTCTTTCTCTGTTTCAAGTATTTATGCTCGGTGCTGACCTGACAAAATGGATATTCCTCCCTATTTACTGTAATTTGTTATTTTTAAATACTGTGAACAGTGGAGGCCCCAGGCCTCAGACTTGCCTGGATACTTGTTCCAGCTCACCATTTAAACAAAAAAAATGGAGCCGAAAAGTCAAAAGAAATAAAGAGGAGGATCTTTAAATCAATCTCTTTCTGTGCATGTGCAAAACCTCCAACTCCTCGCTGGGTTAAGGCTGAGTGTTCTACAGGTAAGACAGACTGAGGATACAGACAGAACTTACTGACAGAAGAAGGCATTTGTTTTCCTTGATAGCCCCCATGCAGCCCAGAAAAGCCACCACCATGGTGACTGATCCCACGATGATCAGGATGTTGGCCACGGAGAGAGATGGTAGGCTGGACAGCAAAGCTCCAAAGTTATTCATCGCCAGTAGGTAGATTCCCAATCCCATGATAACACATCCGCAGATCTGAAAGAGATGGAAGGTTGACACAGCTTCTCCTACTGTGGGCAAAAACAAGACCAGGCCCACCTTCTCCTCAAACAGCTACTTCATTATTCACTGCCTGTGGCCTTAAGTAGACCCTCTGCTTCATGGGGCCGAGATACAATCCCCTCCCCGGCCCTCACTCACCCCGTGCTTTGTCGCTGGTACCCTCGCAGTCCCGGCATTCTGCGCACGGAAGAGCTGACCTCAGGATGTAATCCAAGGATGCTGCAATGTGCCAGGAAAGCCAGGGCCAACCTAACAGGAACCAGCAGCCAGTCAAGGCCCGATTACCACCAGCTGTACATTGGGCACCTTCCTGACATTGGAGGCAGGGGTGCCAAGAAGAGGCAAGGGGCAGGGGGAGATGGCAAAGGTGGGAATGGGGGATAGGGGGGATTGGTACCAAGGGCAGAGGAGACTGAGTTGTTTCAAAAAGAAATTTGACCAAATGGGTGCAGTGTAGCTCGAGCGTTATTCAGGCACTCCAGCTGCCTGAGGTGGGCATCACACTTAAAAAACAGCCGGGGGTCTAATGAGCATTGGGCACAACTTATCCACAGGCTCACGGCCGCCTGTGAGATCACCACCACACGGGGTTACACTGAGCGTTGTGAGACGGCCCTTTTGTCAGTGTCTCTCGTCACAACAACTGGTGGACAAAAGGGACATTGCATCCTCACCAGGGCAGAGCCAGACCAGGACTTTACCACCTGAGCAAACTTAGGCAGCAATCCTCATCTCATGTTACAGAGCCTGCGCCATACAGAGCAGGACACGGGCTCGCCGCACAGCGCGGGACACGGGCTCGCCGCACAGCGCGGGACACGGGCTCGCCGCACAGCGCGGGACATTAATACTTTGTCCTGTAGATTTTTCTCCTCAGAATCTGCTCCAACACTTACCCAAAATATTAAGTTGAATGCAAACAGCATATATTTCAGAGTCTTTAAACATCCTTGTGCCATTGTGAGACTCACACACCTGCAATAGAAAAGACCAGTGTTACTCCGCATCTACACAGTCAAGTCCTTTAAATATAGCCCAGTCTTTTAAAACGGCTGAGCGCACTGGATACAGCAAAGGCTGTGAGCCCCGACAACATCCCGGCTATCGAGCTGAAGGCTTGTGCTCCAGAACTAGCCGCGCCTCTAGCCAAGCTGCTCCAGTACAGCTACAACACTGGCATCTATCAGACAATGTGGAAAACTGCCCAGGTATGTCCTGTCCACAAAAAGCAGGACAAATCCAACCTGGCCAATTACTGCCCCGTGTAGGCTTCGCAAAATCCCCCAGGAACTCGAACAGAACCCTAAAGGGAGTGATTTTTGGACCTTTCATACAAACTTGGGATGATGGGACCTAAGTGAAATGATTTGAGGTAAAAACCTCAGTTTTGGACATTTTAAAGAGCAGGGAAGAAAAAACCCTGAGGAAAATGACTTTTGAATCTTACTGTTGGGAAAGACACCTTTCACAGACACAGACAGGCTGTGGAGGGGCGTGGCCAGGCAGTGGACAGCTTTGGGTATTGGGGCCCAATCAAGCTGTCTGGGAATTGTTTACACTGCATTCCTACTAAGGAGGAAGAGACAAACCCAAAGCCTCACACACACATTGAAATATGAATAATCCAAGACCTCTTTTGAAATTCCTAGGCCCAAACAGGATACCAGAAGCCTGAAATCAATAAAACATTTAGTACCCCAATTACTTCATTAAAAACCAATCAACCAGGTATCCACAGGGACAGATTTACAAGCCCGCCAAAAAACCTAGGACAATAGGGACAAGATTTGGCGCGCAGATAAAGGCCCTGCCTAAATGGGAAACATTGGCAGCCATCAGGACATGTTTAACACCAAGTTAAAGCCATCGAAACTAACAAGCCCGCCAAAACTAAGACAATGGAATAAACAGGGCTCATTTGAAATCTAAAGGAAACCGATTTAGTAAGGGGTTTTGGGTGCGAAAAGAACAAAGGGGCTGAACAGTATAATTGGGGGCCTAACCCCCCAAGACACTCTCTCTCTCTGGACTCTCTGACAATGCTCTCAACGCTCGCACAGCTCTCTCTCAACTCTGCTCCAGCAAGACACCACGAGCAGGAGGAGGAAAGAAGGCCAACAACTTCACAAGCAGACCAACACGCAAGAAGAAACCAGAGCGACTGCCTCAGTGACCATCGGACACCTCGCGGCAACAAGGGCCTTATGAAACCTTTTACTCAAAAGACTCTAAACCCTAACTCTCAACTGTCAAGGATTCATTTGGTGAGCATTATCCCTGATCTCCTGAAACCTAAACCTAGCTAGACAGTGGGATTTTTGGGAGGGATAAGGTTTTTTTTGTATATTGTCATCCTCCCTCGCCTGTACTGTGTGTTCCCCAACCTGCATTTAAGTGTTAAGTGTGTTTTAAGTTTGTTACCTTTTTCTTTTAATAAAGTCAAAATTCTTTCATCAGAACCTGTTGTCTACTGCATCTTTGTTCACAACCCCTAAATAAGTCCAAAGTCTAGAACCAGGGGCATGGGAGCGATTCGAACCGCTCACTGAGTCAGAGGTGAAGGCTGACCCCACACACCACTCCCTACACCCATCAGTCTACTCTCTCTGGTGGTGCCAGAGGACTGGAGAATTGCAAATGTTACATCATTGTTCAAAACAGGGTGTAAGGATAAACCCAGCAACTACAGTTTAACCTCAGTAATGGGGAAGCTTTTAGAAACAATAATCAGGGACAAAATTAACAGTCACTTGGACAAGTGTGGATTAATTAAGGGAAGCCAGCACGGATTTGTTAAAGGCAAATCGTTTTAACCAACTTGATTGAGTTTTTTGATGAGGTAACAGAGAGGGTTGACGTAGTATACATGGATTTCCAAAAGGCGTTTCATAAAGTGCCACATAATAGGTTTGCCAGCAAAGTTGAATAAAAGGGACAGTGGCAGCATGGATACAAAATTGGCTAAGTGACAGGAAACAGAGAGTAGTGGTGAACGGTTGTTTTTCAGACTGGAGGAAGTGTACAGTGGTGTCCCCCAGGGGTCGGTTCTAGGACCATTGCTTTTCTTGATATATATTAATGACTTGGATGTGGGTGTACAGGGCACAATTTCAAAATTTGCAGATGACACAAAACTTGGAAGTATCGTGAACAGTGATGAGGATAGTGATCGACTTCAAGAGGACATAGACAGGCTGGTGGAATGGGCGGACACGTGGCAGATGAAATTTAACCCAGAAAAGTGCAAAGTGATGCATTTTGGTAGAAAGAATGAAGAGAGGAAATATAACCTAAATGGTACAATTCTAAAGGGGGTGCATGAACAGAGAGACCTGGGGGTATATGTGCACAAATCATTGAAGGTGGCAGGGCAGGTTGAGAAAGCGGTTAAAAAAGCTTACGGGAATTATGATGAACCTTTATAAAACACTGGTTTGGCCTCAACTAGAGTACTGTGTCCAATTCTGGGCACCACACTTTAGGAAGGGTGTCGAGGCCTTAGAGAGGGTGCAGAAAAGATTTACGAGAATGATTCCAAGGATGAGGGACTTCAGTTACGTGGCTATACTGGAGAAGCTGGGGTTGTTCTCCTTAGAGCAGAGAAGATTGAGAGGAGATTTGATAGAGGTGTTCAAAATCATGAGGGGTCTGGACAGACTAGATAGAGGGAAACTGTTCCCATTGGCAGAAGGGTCGAGAACCAGAGGACACAGATTTAAGGTGATTGGCAGAAGAACCAAAGGCGACATGAGGAAAAACTTTTTTAGGCAGCGAGTGGTTAGGATCGGGAACAGACTGCCTGAAAGGGTGGTGGAGGCAGATTCAATCACGGTTTTCAAAAGGGAGTTGGATAAGTACCTGAAGGAAAAAAATTTGCAGGGCTACAGGGAAAGGGTGGGGGAGTGGGACTAGCTGAAGTGCTCTTGCAGAGAGCCGGCGCGGGCTCGACGGGCCGAATGGCCTCCTCCTTGCTGTAACCATTCTATGATTAGCTGGAGGAGAGGGTGTGATTAAGCAGAAATGTTGCTGCAGAAATGTTGCGGTGAATGGAGGGCCAAAAGCCAGACAGTTGGGCTTAAAAAAGTGCGGTTGTAAGGGAGTTGGGGGTGGGGGGGGACACAGAATGTAGTAGGGTTTGGAGGAGGAAGGGGGATGTGGGTGGATAGGGATATAAGGAAGTGATCAGAGATGACCTTATCTGACATGATGGGAGCAGCAAGGCCATGTGAGATGGCGAGGTCGAGGGGGTGGCTGCGACTATGGGTAAGGGAGTTTATAAGGAGGGAGAGATTAAGGGAGGATAGGAGGGCAGTGAACTCAGAGGAGAGAGAGCGCATGATGAATTGAGATGGAGGTTGAAATCATCGAGGATGAGAAGTCGCTCGGCGCAGAGGCTGAGGGAGGAGAACAGTGAAGATATCTCTGTTCCTATGATAATGGAGGAAGAAGGACATTTCAAACTGCAACACTGGGACGTTTCCATGGAAACCCACATTGCCTGGGTCCTTAAGAAAAACTTTGAACATTGAGGAGAGAGCAGTGGATTACTAAATATAAACACCAAACAGCACACAGGAAGTGCGACCTTTTCTAGCAGTCACTTCACCATCTTCCAAAGAGAGAGTAGCTGTTTCCGCACAGGAAGCGGTCAGCACCGAGCAGGGGCGAGAGGGTGTGTGCTTCTGTCGGAGGCCGATGGATCTGGGAGCAAAATATTCTTAAAGACCAGCAGGTGCCAGGATTTGTCCCCGGCCTGTCCTGAGTTAACTGATCTCACCCAGGTGTGGAGTCGGGGCAGGGGGGGGGGGGGGATGCTACAATTGGCCTCAGTGCCCTTGGGAGGGGGAAGGGAGCAATCAACCGGGGAGCCCACATCTTGGCTGCTAACCGGTAACCCCTGCTGCAGACCCTAAGTGCATGGACTCGAGGGGAGTGACTCGGGCGCGATGCAGCCCTCTGCCACGGGCTGCCTACTGGTGCCAGTATAACTGTAGCCAACAGGAGTTGGCACCTTCGGGAGAGGAGAGCGGCTGGAAGGGAAAAGAGCTGGACAGCTCGGACGGAGTGTGAAGTGAATTCCTCACAATGCAAAGCGTGCAAGCTGGGCACTTTAAGCAGGGCCGAGGAGAGGTCCCAGTGGAGAGGTCCCAGTGGAGAGGTCCCAGCGACAATGACGGGGCAGTCTGCGGCTCAAGTGCACATGACCAGCCTGGCCAGCGACCGCCAGACCTGGCTCCACCAGCCGAGAATGTCCGCCCGCTCCCTCTTTCTCTGGCCAGACCATTCTAATATTCTAGCATTATCTGGGAGTCCCAGAGATATCGCAATTCCATTCGCAAACACAAGCCGCCTCCTTTCAGCTCCATCTGCTGCCTACCTTTCTTCCATCAGAGGCCAGTTGCCAAGAGCCTGATGGATTTCTTTGGCTCCAAACTCAAGGCTTTCCCCCCTCCACCCTCTTCTCTCCGACAGTCCCTCCCTGACTAGTCTCAGCCTTATCCCTACCCATTCCAACCCCACAACACACTATAGCTTCTACCCCATCTCCACCCCACCACCCACCACACTTCTCCCTTGACACCCCCATTCCCAAATTTCTCAACACGTCCTCAACCCAAAGATAAAGTGCATCATCCCCTCAGGTGCTGTTCCCACCCGCCCCCCCCCTCACCCCCGGCCCCCCCACCACACCGTTTTCAAAACTGCTGTGACCACCTTACCCTTACTAAGTCTATCTTCTCTCCATCCCCCCCCCCCCCACAACTAAAAAAGGTCCAGTCGTGTAGTGGTTGTGTTACTGGACTAGTCATTCCAGAGGCCTGGACTAATAATCCAGGGAATGTGACTCCAGATCCCACCAGCCCAGGTTTGAGAAATTGCATTCAATTAAAACGAAATCTGGAGATTAAAAAGCTGGGATCAGTAAAAGTGACCATGAAGCTGTCGGATTGTTGTAAAAACCCAACTGGTTCACTAATGCCCTTTAGGCAAGGAATCCTGCCATCCTTACCCAGTCTGGGTCTATGTGTGACTCCACACCCACAGCAATGCGGTTGACTCTTAACTGCCCTCTGAAATGGCCTAGCAAGCCCCTCAGTTGTATCAAAACCGCTACAAGGCCCACCAGCATCTCCTCAGGGTAACTAGGGATGCACAATAAATGCCGGCCTTTCCAGCGATGCTCACATCCCGAGAATGAATGAAAAAAACTACTGCTTTACCCTCTCCACCACTACCATTAATTACATGACTGTACCCATGTGACCTGATGGCCTGTCCAATATCATGTTGTTTATGAGCTAGACCTTCCTACAGCTCAACATTGACAAGCCAAAGCCATTTTCTTCAGCTCCCATCAGAATCTCCGATTCTATTCACCGAGGACCTATCACTACATGCCTCTGCTTGACGCTGATCCGAGCTTCCAATCTCACAGCTAGCCCATCACCAAGACTGCCTACTTCCACCTCTGTAACATTGCCCATCTCCATCCCCACTTCACCCCACTGCCACTGAAACCCTCATTCATGGCTTTCTCACATCCAGTCTCATTGCCCTGTAGGCTTCGCAAAATCCCCCAGAAACTCAAACAGAACCCTAAAGGGAGTGATTTTCGGACCGTTCATACAAACTTGGGATGATGGGACCTAAGTGAAGTGAGTTGAGGTAAAAACCTCAGTTTTGGACATTTTAAAAATCAAGGAAGAAAAACCTTGAGGAAAATGACTTTTGAATCTTACTGTTTGGAAAGACACCTTTCACAGACACAAGACAGGCTGTGGAGGGGCGTGGCCAGGCAGTGGACAGCTTTGGGTTTGGGGCCCAGTCAAGCTGTCTGGGAATTGTTTACACGGCAATCCTACCAAGGAGGAAGAGACAAACCCAAAACCTCACACACACATCGAAATATGAATAATCCAAGACCCCTTTTGAAATTCCCAGGCCCAGGGGGAGAGGAGCTAAACACGATCAAAATCACTAAGGAAGTGGTACTCGGTAAAATAATGGGACTCAAGGCGGATAAATCACCTGGACCTGATGGCTTACATCCTAGAGTCTTGAAGGAAGTGGCGGTAGGGATTGTAGATGCATTGGTAATAATTTTTCAAAACTCCCTGGATTCCGCTAAGGTCCCGGCAGACTGGAAAACTGCTAATGTAACACCCTTATTTAAAAAGGGCAGTAGACAGAAGGCTGGTAACTATAGACCGGTTAGCCTAACATCTGTGGTAGGTAAAATTTTGGAGTCCATTATTAAGGAAACAGTAACAGGACATTTGGATAATCATAATTTAATAGGACAAAGTCAGCATGGTTTTACGAAGGGGAAGTCATGTTTGACAAATTTGCTGGAGTTCTTTGAGGAAGTAACATATAGAGTGGATAAAGGGGAACCAGTGGACGTAGTGTATTTAGACTTCCAAAAGGCATTTGACAAGGTGCCACACAAAAGATTATTGCTTAAGGTAAAAAATCACGGGATTGGGGGTAATATTCTGGCATGGATAGAGGATTGGCTATCTAACAGAAAGCAAAGAGTTGGGATAAATGGTTCATTCTCAGACTGGCAATCAGTAACTAGTGGTGTTCCACAGGGGTCAGTGCTGGGTCCCCAACTCTTCACAATCTATATTAACGATTTGGAGGAAGGGACCAAGTGTAACATATCAAAATTTGCAGATGATACAAAGATGGGAGGGAAAGTAGTGAGTGAGGAGGACATAAAAAACCTGCAAGGGGACATAGACAGGCTAAGTAAGTGGGCAGAGATTTGGCAGATGGAATACAACACTGGAAAGTGTGAGGTGATGCACTTTGGCAGGAAAAATCCTAGAGCAATTTATTATCTTAATGGCAAGAAACTGGAGAGTACTGAAGTGCAAAGGGATCTGGGGGTCCTGGTGCACGAAACTCAAAAGGTTAGTATGCAGGTGCAGCAAGTGATTAAGAAGGCAAATGGAATGTTGGCTTTCATTGCTAGGGGGATAGAATATAAAAATAGGGAGGTATTGCTTCAGTTGTACAAGGTATTGGTGAGACCGCACCTGGAATACTGCATACAGTTTTGGTGTCCTTACTTAAGGAAAGACATCCTTGCTCTCGAGGCAGTGCAAAAAAGGTTCACTCGGTTAATCCCGGGGATGAGGGGGTGGTCATATGAGGAGATGTTGGGTAGATTGGGACTCTACTCATTGGAGTTCAGAAGAATGAGAGGCGATCTTATTGAAACATATAAGATTGTGAAGGGGTTGGATCGGGTGGATGCGGGGAGGATGTTCCCGATGACGGGTGAGACGAGAACTAGGGGACATAGTCTTAGAATAAGGGGCTGCTCTTTCAAAACTGAGATGAGGAGGAACTACTTCACTCAGAGGGTGGTAGGTCCATGGAATATGCTGCCACAAAAAGCTGTAGAAGCTACAACATTAATTAAATTTAAAACAGAAATAGACAGTTTCCTAGAAGTAAAGGGCATTAAGGGTTACGGGGAGCGGGCAGGAATTTGGACATGAGTCTAGGTTCGGATCGGTCATGGCCCTGTGGGTAGTGGAGCGGGCCCAGGGACTGTGTAGCCTGATTCTGCTCCTATTTCGTGTGTGCAATTCTGTTAGATGCAGGAGATGGTTCTGTGATAGATAGTAGATTGGCGGTTAGGATCAGATCAGCCATGATCTTATTGAATGGCGGAGCAGGCTCGAGGGGCCGATTGGCCTACTCCTGCTCCTATTTCTTATGTTCTTAAACAGGATACCAGAAGTCTGAAATCAATAAAACATTTAGTACCCCGATTACTTCATCAAAAACCAATCAACCAGGTATCCACAGGGACAGATTTACAAGCCCACCAAAAACCTAGGACAATAGGGACAAGATTTGGCACGCAGATAAAGGCCCTGCCTAAATGGGAAACATCGGAAGCCATCAGGACATGTTTAACACCAAGTTAAAGCCATCGAAACTAACAAGCCCGCCAAAACTAAGACAATGGAATAAACAGGGCTCAATTGAAATCTAAAGGAAACTGATTTAGTAAGGGGTTTTGGGCGCGAAAAGGACAAAGGGCCTGAACAGTATAATTGGGGGCCTAACCCCCCAAGACACTCTCTCTCTCTGGACTCTCTGACAATGCTCTCAACGCTCGCACAGCTCTCTCTCAGCTCTGTTCCAGCAAGACACCACAAGCCACGAGCAGGAGGAGGAAAGAAGGCCAACAGCTTCACAAGCAGACCAACACACAAGAAGAAACCAGAGCGACTGCCTCAGTGACCATCGGACACCTCGCGGCAACAAGGGCCTTACGAAACCTTTTACTCAAAAGACTCTAAACCCTAACTCTCAACTGTCAAGGATTTGTTTGGTGAGCATTATCCCTGATCTCCTGAAACCTAAACCTAGCTAGATAGTGGGATTTTTGGGAGGGATAAGGTTTTTTTGTATATTGTCATCCTCCCTCGCCTGTACCGTGTGTTCCCCAACCTGTGTTTAAGTGTTAAGTGTGTTTTAAGTTTGTTACCCTTTTCTTTTAATAAAGTCAAAATTCTTTCATCAGAACCTGTTGTCTACTGCATCTTTGTTCACAACCCCTAAATAAGTCCAAAGTCTAGAACCAGGGGCGTGGGAGCGATTCGAACCGCTCACTGAGTCAGAGGTGAAGGCTGACCCCACACATCACCCCCTACAGCCCCCAGAGCTGTGTCCTCTATAAGCCTCACGCTATCCCTCACGAGATCCCGCTGACCCCTCACCCCTGCCCTTGCCGACCTCCAATGTCTCCCTATTGGTCAGGGAATCAAATTCAAAATCCACAGCCTTGTGTGCCGATCCCTCCAAGGTCTCACTCCGCCCTGCCTCCAGCTCCGGTCTGCCAATTCTCCCCACTCCATCTCTATCATCAGTGGCAGACCCTTCACTTACCTTGCCTCTGGTCTGCTAGTTCAGCACTAGAATCACAACACTACTGTCCTGTAATCTCACTACCACTCCGATTGCCGACATGAATGGTTTTCTATTGGTTGAACTATATAAATATGTGGCAGGTGGGTAGGAGATGCCAATGCTATACTATTATTTCGATTGACCCTGTTGACTCCTCAGCTTTTTCCTTGCCCTATTCTGAGAGGTTACCCTAGGCAACCATTCCCAAGGGGAGGAGCATGGTCTGTGTGCCCAGAAGCACCGAGCTGTGCCCATCACTCAGGTACCCAACCCTAATTTGCTGGCACATTGTAATCGCAAAATCACTTTTCCTGCTGAGAATTTAACTTATGCTCTGCACCTGGTTAAGACCTGGCTTCAAACCCAGTCCCTAGAATTAAAGGGTCACTGCAGCCAATCTGAATACCACCTCGTACATCCAACGTAGCATTTAGATCCAGATTGGTTAACAGAGAATGTAATAAATGGCATTACTGACATGTATTAGTCACAGAGAAGCATTAGACAATCACCATCAGTGAGCCTCACTACAAAGGGCACATATTTGGGCATTGGATAAGGACAGGATTAGGCTCATCAGAGATACCCTCCAGCCTGTTGGCACTCGCTCTCTAGTCTCACATGTCTAGAATGGCCAGGTGGGTAACGTACTGAAGGGCAATTAGCATCCAGTACAACATGGAACTGTACCCTTGTGCAGTTTGGGTGTCAGCCGTCGTTCAGTGATAACACGCTCACCTTTGAATCAAAGTCGTGGGTTCAAATTCCACTCCTGAGATTTGATCACATAATCTGGGCTGACACTCCAGGGCAGCGCTGAGGGAGTGCTGCACTGTCGGAGATGCCGTCTTTTGTATGAGATATTAAACCGAGTTCCCGTCTGCTCTCTCAGCTGGACAGACAAAAATACACTGCACCATTTGAGGAAGAGCAGGGGAGCTCCCCCTGGTATCCTGGCCAATATTTATCCCTCAACCAACATCACTCAAAAAATAGATGATCTAGTCATTGTCTCATTGCTGTTTGTGGGAGCTTGCTGTGCGCACATTGGCTGCCGCATTTCCTACATTACAACAGTGGCTACATCTCAAAACAAGTACTTTATTGGTCATGAAGCGCTTTGGGACATCCTGAGGTTGTGAAAGGCGATATAGAAATGCAAGCCTTTCTTTAGCCAAGAAAGGTGGGGAGGAACCTGGGAGTATCAATAGTGATGGGATAAGCAAATGGTTGCTGCAGCCTCCAGGGTAATCTCAGCCACCGTGTTTCTGGTCTCACTGTTGCATCCGAGCAGAAGCAGAACCTCGCGCTGGCGCAAGCAGCAGCCTCCGTTCTGAGCGAGAGCCCACATCCTGCTTCTGCTTCCTGCCCGAAGACAACACACCCTGAGGCACTGACTTCAACACATGCAAAAGCAACAGGACCCAGCGAGAGCACAAAGGAAGGCCTCTCCTTCTCATCAGCCTCATGTTCTGACTCAGTCACGCCACTCCTTCCTCCATGCCTAGCTAGCGGTGGAATTCTCTGTTTCTAAATAAACATTGTGTGTGTAGGAGAAGGGACTGTCACCTGGTTATGATGTGTGGGGAATTTACCAGTGAGTAATGGGTATGAAATGTCTCACATTTAAGTCAGATGCAGGATATAGAAGGGACTTTTCTCGATTAACGCGGTTAGCTCAGAGTCAGTTAGCACTGAATCAACCAATGATTATCATTTCTTAGAAGAGAAGAAAACACTGAGGGGTGGAGGGGCGGAGTATCTGAGGGGAATTTATACCAATTTGGAATATGAGCACAGAAATAGAAGCATAGAAGATAGGAGCAGGAGGGGCCATTCGGCCCCTTGAGCCTGCTCCGCCATTCAATGAGATCATGGCTGATCATCCAAATTCAGTACCCTGTCCCTGCTTTCTTCCCATATCCCTTGATCACTTTAGCCTTAAGAAATATATTTAACTCCTTATTGAATATATTTAATGAATTGGCCTCAACTGCCTTCTGTGGTAGACCACTCTCTGGGTGAAGAAATTCCTCCTCATCTCAGTCCTAAATGGCTTACCCCTTATCTTTAGACTGTGACCCCTGGTTCTGGACTCCCCGCCATCGGGAACATCCTTCCTGCATCTAGTCTGTCTAGTCCTGTTAGAATTTTATAAGATTCAATGAGATCCCCTCTCATTCTTCTAAACTCCAGCGAGTATAAGCCCAATCGACCCAATCTCTCCTCATACGTCATTCCTGCCATCCCAGGTATCAGCCTGGTGAATCTTCGCTGCACTCCCTCCATGGCAAGAACATCCTTCCTCAGATAAGGCGACCAAAACTGCACACAATACTCAAGGTGTGGTCTCACCAAGGCCCTGTACAACTGCAGCAAGACATCCTTGTTCCTGTATTCGAACCCTTTCGCTACGAAGGCCAACATACCATTTGCCTTCTTAACCGCCTGCTGCACCTGCATGCTTACCTTCAGCGACTGGTGTACAAGGACACCCAGGTCTCGTTGCACTTCCCCTTCTCCCAATCTATTGCCATTCAGATAATAATCTGCCTTCCCGTTTTTGACACCAAAGTGGATAACCTCGCATTTATCCACATTATAATGCATCTGCCATGATTCTGCCCAATCACCCAACCTGTCCAAATCATACTGGAGTTTTTCGTCATCCTCCTCACAGCACACACTCCCACCCAGCTTTGTGTCATCTGCAAACTTGGAGATATTACATGTAGTTCCCTCGTCTAGATCATTAATATATCTTGTGAATAGCTGGGGTCCTAGGACCGATCCCTGCGGTACCCCACTAGTCACTGCCTGCCACTCGGAAAAAGACCTGTTTATTCCAACTCTTTGCCTTCTGTCTGCCAACCAGTTCTCTATCCAAGTCAATACCTTGCCCCCAATCCCATGTGCCTTAACTTTACATGCTAATCTCTTATGCGGGACCTTATCGAAAGCCTTCTGAAAGTCCAAATACACCACATCCACTGGTTCTCCCTTATCTATTTTACCAGTTACATCTTCAAAAAAATGGTTTGAGGGGTGGAGCCTCAGTGAGACAATGACCTCTCTGTACCATTAGCATTAAGTGTAAAAGGTGCTTAACTCTGTATCTAACCCATGCTGTACCTGCTCTGGGAGTGTTTGAATGGGACAGTGTACAGGGAGCTTTTCTCTGTATCTAACCCATGCTGTACCTGCTCTGGGAGTGTTTGATGGGGCAGTGTAGAGGGAGCTTTTCTCTGTATCTAACCCGTGCTGTACCTGCCCTGGGAGTGTTTGATGGGACAGTGTAGAGGGAGCTTTACTCTGTATCTAACCCGTGCTGTACCTGCCCTGGGAGTGTTTGATGGACAGTGTAGAGGGAGCTTTACTCTGTATCTAACCCGTGCTGTATCTGCCCTGGGAGTGTTTGAAGGGACAGTGTAGATGGAGCTTTACTCTGTATCTAACCCGTGCTGTACCTGGGACTGTTTGATGGGACAGTGTAGAGGGAGCTTTACTCTGTATCTAACCCGTGCTGTACCTGGGACTGTTTGAGCATAAGAACATAAGAAATAGCAGCAGGAGTCGGCCATTTGGCCCCTCGAGCCTGCTCCGCCATTCAATAAGATCATGGCTGATCTTCTACCTCATCTCCACTTTCTACACGATCCCCATATCCCTTGAATCCATTAATATTCAAAAATCTATCGATCTCTGTCTTGAATATACTCAACAACTGAGACTCCACAGCCCTCTGGGGTAGAGAATTCCAAAGATTCACCAACATCTGAGTGAAGAAATTTCTCCTCATCTCAGTCCTAAATGGCCGACCCCTTATTCTGAGACTGTGACCCCTGGTTCTAGACTCCTCAGCCAGGAGAAACATCCTCTCTGCATCTACCCATCAAGCCCTGTAAGAATTTTGTATGTTTCAATGAGATCACCTCTCATTCTTCTAAACTCTGGAGAATATAGGCCTAGTCTACTCAATCTCTCCTCATAGGACAAACCCCCCATCCCAGGAATCAGTCTGGTGAACCATCGTTGCACTCCCTCTATGGCAAGTATATCCTTCCTTAGATAAGGAGACCAAAACTGTACACAATACTCCAGGTGTGGTCTCACCAGGGCCCTATATAATTGCAGTAAGACGTCTTTACTCTTATACTCAAATCCTCTTGTAATAAAGGCCAACATACCATTTGCTTTCCTAATTGCTTGCTGTACCTGCATGTTAACTTTCAGTGATTCGTGTACAAGGACACCCAGGTCCCTCTGAACACCAACATTTCACAATCTCTCACCATTTAAAAAATACTCTGCTTTTCTATTTTTCCTACCAAAGTGGATAACTTCACATTTCTCTACATTATATTCCATTTGCCATGTTCTTGCCCACTCACTTAGCTTGTCTATATCCCCTTGAAGCCTCTTTGCATCCTCCTCACAACTTACACTCCCACCCAGCTTTGTATCATCAGCAAACTTGGATATATTACATTTGGTCCCCTCATCCAAATCATTGATGTAGATTGTGAATAGCTGAGGCCCAAGCACTGATCCTTGTGGTACCCCACTAGTTACAGCCCGCCAACCCGAAAATTACCCATTTATTCCTTCTCTCTGTTTTCTCTTCTTTAACCAATCCTCAATCCATGCTAATATATTACCCCCAATCCCATGAGCCCTAATTTTGTTTAATAACCTCTTGCGTGGCACCTTATCGAATGCCTTCTGAAAATCCAAATACACCACATCCACTGGTTCCCCCTTATCTATTTTGCTAGTTACAACCTCAAACAACTCTAATAGATTTGTCAAACACGATTTCCCTTTCATAAATCCATGTTGACTCTGCCCAATCCTATTATTATTTTCTAAGTTCCCTGTTACCACGTCCTTAATAATAGATTCTAGCATTTTCTCTACTACTGATGTCAGGCTAACTGGTCTGTAGTTCCCCGTTTTCTCTCTCCCTCCTTTCTTAAATAGTGGGGTTACATTTGCCACCTTCCAATCCACAGGAACCGTTCCAGAATCTATGGAATTTTGGAAAATGACAACCAATGCATCCACTATCTCTATAGCCACTTCTTTCAAAACCCTAGGATGAAGGCCATCAGGTCATCCTTACCAAAGGAAGGATATACTTGCCATAGAGGGAGTGCAACAAAGGTTCACCAGACTGGTTCCTGGGATGGGGGGATTGTCCTCTGAGGAGAGATTGAGTAGACTAGGCCTATATTCTCTAGAGTTTAGAAGAATGAGAGGTGATCTCATTGAAACATACAACATTCTTACAGGGCTTGACAGGGTAGATGCAGGGAGGATGTTTTCCCTGGCTGAGGAGTCTAGAACCAGGGGTCACAGTCTCAGAATAAGGGGTCGGCCATTTAGGACTGAGATGAGGAGAAATTTCTTCACTCAGAGGGTGGTGAATCTTTGGAATTCTCTACCCCAGAGGACTGTGGAGGCTCAGTTATTGAGTATATTCAAGACAGAGATCGATAGATTTTTGAATATTAAGGGAATCAAGGGATAAGGGGATAGTGCAGGAAAGTGGAGATGAGGTAGAAGATCAGCCATGATCTTATTGAATGGTGGAGCAGGCTCGAAGAGCCAAATGGCCGACTCCTGCTCCTATTTCTTATAATCAAAGCCCTATCCCTAACAGTAACTATAACCTCAATCCTGGCCCTAATCCTAACCGTGACCGTAACCTTAACCCTAATCCTAACTCTGGCAGTTTCTGAATTTTAAATTCAGTTTTTAAAATAATCTAGAAACAAAAAGCTGGTAACTATAAAAGTGAAGCTGTTGGAATGCCATAAAAACCCAACTGGTTCACTAATGTCCTTAAGGGCAGGAAATCTGCCGCTTTACCCGATCTGGGCCTATTCGTGACTCCAGACACACTGCATTGTGGTTGACTGTTAACTGCCATTTGAAGTAACCTCGCAAGCCACACAGCTGGGCAATGAGGGATGAGCAATAACTCCTGTCATTCAAAATCCAGCAGGTTCAACTCCTGTCATTCAAAATCCAGCAGGTTCAACTCCTGTCATTCAAAATCCAGCAGGTTCAACTCCTGTCATTCAAAATCCAGCAGGCCCCAACTCTTCCTTCCATTAAGGGATTTTAGAAGAAATGAGTGCATTGTTTATGAAATAGTTAAGATGATTAGATTCGTGTTGAATTTTTCTTTTTGGCTTGTAAGCAACACTGGCAACTTCTGCATTTATTGCCCAACCCTAGTTGTCCTGAGGGTATTGAGTCAACCAGGTGTTGGGATTGATACAGGGCTATGGGGAGAGAGCGGGGCAGTGGGATTAGTTTGGAATTGATACAGGGCTATGGGGAGAGAGCGGAGCAGTGGGATTAGTTTGGGACTGATACAGGGCTATGGGGAGAGAGCGGGGCAGTGGGATTAGTTTGGAATTGATACAGGGCTATGGGGAGAGAGCGGGGCAGTGGAATTAGTTTGGGACTGATACAGGGCTATGGGGAGAGAGCGGGGCAGTGGGATTAGTTTGGAATTGATACAGGGCTATGGGGAGAGAGCGGAGCAGTGGGATTAGTTTGGGACTGATACAGGGCTATGGGGAGAGAGCGGGGCAGTGGGATTAGTTTGGGACTGATACAGGGCTATGGGGAGAGAGCGGGGCAGTGGGATTAGTTTGGGACTGATACAGGGCTATGGGGAGAGAGCGGGGCAGTGGGATTAGTTTAGGATTGATACAGGGCTATGGGGAGAGAGCGGGGCAGTGGGATTAGTTTGGAATTGATACAGGGCTATGGGGAGAGAGCGGAGCAGTGGGATTAGT
Organism: Squalus acanthias; assembly: GCA_030390025.1. NCBI lineage: Eukaryota > Metazoa > Chordata > Chondrichthyes > Squaliformes > Squalidae > Squalus > Squalus acanthias. The sequence goes on from JASTWF010000046.1 coordinate 2,335,710, forward strand.
TTGGAATTGATACAGGGCTATGGGGAGAGAGCGGAGCAGTGGGATTAGTTTGGAATTGATACAGGGCTATGGGGAGAGAGCGGGGCAGTGGGTTTAGTTTGAGATTGATACAGGGCTATGGGGAGAGAGCAGGGCAATGGGATTAGTTTGGGATTGATACAGGGCTATGGGGAGAGAGCGGGGCAGTGGGATTAGTTTGGGATTGATACAGGGCTATGGGGAGAGAGCGGGGCAGTGGGATTAGTTTGGGATTGATACAGGGCTATGGGGAGAGAGCGGGGCAGTGGGTTTAGTTTGAGATTGGTACAGGGCTATGGGGAGAGAGCGGGGCAGTGGAACGAGATCTGGCTTGGGCTGCTGATTCTCAGTCAGAATAGTAACGCACATGTACACCTCTCAGATGATCACTTTTAGGTCCAAAGTTTATACATAGCAGCAGGATGAGTCACTTGGTTCTATACTGGTATTAGTGAGTCAAACGGCAAGAAGCTTAAAAAATGATGCATGCACCAAAGTGAATGCAGAGAATCTGGAGACTGCAGCCCACTGTTTTCCACTACGTTTGATGCATATGTAAACACCGACACTGGGCTGCTCCCGTCTGATGCTCTTTAAATGGAATCGTTGTAAATATTTCCAGATCTCCTTGGGACTCTCGAGAAAGACCCTGGCCTGCTCCCATTGGCTGTGCCATGTCCCAGTATCCTGAGGATGTTGCCAGATCCTTTCTTACTATTTTCTTCTCCACCTGCTTCATTTCATTCCTATAGGACCCACGTTTGTTGTCAATTAATCATTACATCATGACCTATCCTGTCTGTTGTCAGCCCTGTGCTCTGGGCCTTGGTCCCGCACCAGGGGATTCTCGGAGTCAAGAGGTGAAGGAGTGATATCACCCTTGTTGTAATGACATCATTCTTCTTGTGATATCATCCTGCTGCTTGCGTGTGACATCAGTTCAAGGCAAAATGATGTTCAGCCCTCCCAGAACTGCCTGATTATTGGGCTCCCGTTTACAATCCTCCAAGTGCCAGAAAGGGTACCATTCCAACAGCCTAGGGTTGAAATTCTGTAGGGCACTCCGCTGTTTCTCTACCCAGAGTTTCCAGAGATATCCCATGGACAGTTGGAACAACCGCAGCAAATATTGAGGAGAGACTGAGGAGGATTGTTCCAGTTTGGGATTGAGGGGAGAGACTGAGGAGGATTGTTCCAGTTTGGGATTGAGGGGAGAGAGACTGAGGAGGATTGTTCCAGTTTGGGATTGAGGGGAGAGAGACTGAGGAGGATTGTTCCAGTTTGGGATTGAGGGGAAGAGAGACTGAGGAGGATTGTTCCAGTTTGGGATTGAGGGGAGAGAGACTGAGGAGGATTGTTCCAGTTTGGGATTGAGGGGAAGAGAGACTGAGGAGGATTGTTCCAGTTTGGGATTGAGGGGAGAGAGACTGAGGAGGATTGTTCCAGTTTGGGATTGAGGGGAGAGAGACTGAGGAGGATTGTTCCAGTTTGGGATTGAGGGGAGAGAGACTGAGGAGGATTGTTCCAGTTTGGGATTGAGGGGAGAGAGACTGAGGAGGATTGTTCCAGTTTGGGATTGAGGGGAGAGACTGAGGAGGATTGTTCCAGTTTGGGATTGAGGGGAGAGACTGAGGAGGATTATTCCAGTTTGTTACCAGTGTAATATTCATTTTTTGGATTGATCTGTTTACTAACACATAAAGACTGCTCAAACCAACAAACCTCGGAAACAACATTTGTAATTGCAAAGTACACCCTTCCTGTTGCTTCTGTAACTTTACGAGTGCTCCGTCCATTATATCAAACCAATGTTAAACACAGCGAAACAAGAAACAGAACTCCTCAGTTAGATGACAGGGGGCTGGGTAGAAAAAAATCATATCCATTTTAAGTAAAGAACAATTCTGATCAGATTTAGTCTTCCGATCAGTAATGAGTAACTACTATTCATAGAATCGTACAGTACACAAAGAGGCGTCTTTCTGTCGAATTCTCCCTGCTCTTTCCTCATTGCACTGCACAAATTCCCCTTTCAAAGTATAGAATGTTATGGGGGTGTTTGTGACATGTCCAACACCTGCACCATATGTTCGAACACGTTTCTGTCCAAACATGCTTCAAAAAGCAAGCAAATCCCCCCTCCATTCCCAGCCTGTGATATAGAGTGGAGTTACCCTGACCACAAACCTTTCTTCCACAATAGCAAAATACTGCGGATGCTGGAAATCCGAAATAACAACAGAAAACGCTAGAAAAACTCAGTAGGCCAGGCAGCATCCGTGGAGAGAGAAACAGAGTTAACGTTTCAGGTCGGAGACTCTTTCATCAGACGAAGGGTCCCAGATCTGAAACGTTAACTCTGTTTCTCTCTCCACGGATGCTGCCTGGCCTGCTGAGTATTTCCAGCGTTTTCTGTTGTTATTTCACAAACCTTTCTTCATGGGCTTGCTGGTCCCGACACGTTAAACACAAGCATACAGGACCGCCAGCTTCCTAAACCCAGCTGCACAATTCTGGACAGGAGCCCCGGGCAATTGCTTATCGCGTTATTAAAGAGCTTACCAGTCACATGACCGCTCGGGCCGCTCCCAACAGCTGAAAGAGAATCAAGGAAAGGTGCTGGAAACAGGGAGCGGGTCAGTCAGCGTCTGAGACCCACCAGGACCCGCTGTCTGAGCGCGCTCGGGGATGGTCATTTTAACCTAAACTAACCCTGGAGAAGGTGCCGAGGAGAATTACTAGAATGGTACCAGGGATGTGGAGAGACTGGAGAACCTCTCATTGTTCTCCTTAGAGCAGAGAAGATTAAAAGCAGATTTAATAGAGATGTTAAAAACTTTGAAGGGTTTTGATAGAGTATATAAGCAGAAATTGTTTCCATAGGCGGGAGGGTCAGTAAACAGCGGACACAGAATTATGATGATTGGCAAAAGGACCAGATTGGAGATGAAGAAACATTTTTTTACGTAGCAAGTTGTTGTGATAAGAACATAAGAAACAGGAGCCGGAGTCGGCCAATCGGCCCCTCGAGCCTGCTCCGCCATTCAATAAGATCATGGCTGATTCAATCTTGTCCTCAGCATCACTTTCCCGCTCTCTCCCCATACCCCTTGACTCCCCTGTAGTTCAAATGTCTGTCAATCTCCGCCTTGAATATATTCAATGACTCCGCCTCCACAGCTCTCTGGGGTAGAGAATTCCAAAGATTCACGACCCTCAGAAGAAATTCCTCCTCAGCTCCATCTTAAATGGGCGACCCCTTATTTTGAAACTATGCCCCTAGTTCTAGATACCCCCACTAGGGGAAACATCCTCTCAGCATCCACCCTGTCAATCCCCCTCAGAATCTTATATGTTTCAATAAGATCACCTTTCATTCTTCTAAACTCCAATGAGTATCGGCCCAACCTGCTCAACCTTTCGTCATACGTCAACCCTTTCACCCCAGGAATCAACCTAGTGAACCTTCTCTGCACTGCCTCCAATGCAAGTATATCCTTCCTTAAATATAGAACCAAAACTGTATGCAGTACTCCAGGTGCGGACTCACCAGCGCCCTGTAAAGTTGCATCAAAACTTCCCTACTTTTATACTTCATACCCCGTGCAATAAAGGCCAACATTCCATTTGCCTTCCTAATTACTTGCTGTACCTGCATGCTAGCATTTTGTGTTTCATGTACTAGGACCCCCGGATCCCTCTGTACCGCAGCATTTTGTAGTCTCACTCCATTTAAATAATAATTTGCTTTTTCATTCTTCCTTCCAAAGTGGATAACCTCACATTTTCCCACATTGTACTCCATCTGCCAAATTTTTGCCCACTCATTTAACCTATCTATATCCCTTTGCAGACTCTTTGTGTCCTCCTCACAACTCGCTAACCCACCTATCTTTGTATCATCAGCAAATTTGGCACAGTACACTCGGTCCCTTCATCCAAGTCATTAATATAGATTGTAAATAGTTGAGGCTGCAGCACTGATCCCTGTGGCACCCCACTAGTTACTGTTTGCCAACCTGAAAATGACCCGTTTATCCCGACTCTCTGTTTTCTGTTAGTTAGCCAATTCTCTATCCATGCCAAAATATTACCCCCAACCCCGTGCGCTCTTATCTTGTAACCTTTTATGTGGCACCTTATCGAATGCCTTCTGGAAATCCAAATACACCACATCTACTGGTTCCCCTTTTTCCACCCTATTTGTTACATCCTCAAAGAACTCCAGCAAATTTGTCAAACATGATTTCCCTTTCATAAAACCATGTGACTCTGCTTGATTGTCTTATGATTTTCTAAATGTCCTGCTATTACCTCCTTAATAATGGATTCCAGCATTTTCCCAATGACAGATGTTAGGCTAACTGGCCTATAGTTTCCTGCTTTCTGTCTTCCTTCTTTCTTGAATAGTGGCGTTACATTTGCGGTTTTCCAATCCGCTGGGACCTCTCCAGAGTCCAGGAAATTTTGGTAGATTACAACCAATGCATCCACTATCTCTGCAGCCACTTCTTTTAAGACCCTAGGATACAGGCCATCAGGTCCAGGGGACTTGTCAGCCTTTAGCCCCATTAGTTTGCCTAGTACTTTTTCTCTAGTGATAGTGATTGTTTTAAGTTCCTCCCTCCCTATAACCCCTTGATTATCTATTATTATTGGGATGTTTTTAGTGTCTTCTACCGTGAAGACCGATCCAAAATAATTGTTTAGAGTCTCTGCCATTTCTCTATTTCCCATTATTAATTCCCCAGTCTCATCCTCTAAGGGACCAATGTTTATATACCTGAAGAAGCTCTTACTGTCTGTTTTTATATTATTTGCTAGTTTATTCTCATACTCTATCTTCTCCCTCTTTATAATTTTTTTAGTCATCCTTTGCTGGTTTCTAAAAATTTCCCAATCCTCTGGCCTACCACTAATCTTTGCAACATTGTATGCCTTTTCTTTCAATCTGGAATGTGCTGCCTGAAAGGGCGGTGGAAGCAGATTCAGTAGTAACTTTCAAAAAGGAATGGGATAAATGCGTAAAGGGGAAATATTTGCAGGGCTTTGGGGAAAGAGCAGGGGAGAGGGACTATTTCAAAGAGCCGGCACAGGCTCAATGGTCCGAATGGCTCCTTCTGTGCTGTCTGATTGTATGATTCTAACGATGTGATCAGATCGGCCCCAGATGTGATCAGATCATCCGTCTCTTCAACGACAAGTAAAATGGGGCAGAGTGTTAAATTCGATGAGTAACATCGGGTGGCCGATCTGGTCCCATCAATGTCCCGCCGGGGGGGGGGGGGGGTTAAGGGCAATGTTCCCGCTAAGCCGGGCTTTGTTGTGTGCAGCCTGTTTATTTCAAAGCGCGGTCCCTTTAAATTTCGGCGCATGCGCGCTATTTCCAGTGGAAAGCTTGTGTGGGACATCACGGATTACCGCTCAGTCACGCACGCGCACAGATACAAGGGAACATTGGTTAAGGGGAATTTAGGTTAAATTAACCCCCTTTATCTTTCAGACCTGCCGTGTACTTCCACCATCTTCTGTTTTTATTGCACGGTTCCACTTGCATTTCTCGAGCACCTTTCACAACCTCAGAACATCCCAAAGAGCTTCACAGCTAATGAAGTGCTCTGTGACGTGTAGTCGCTGTTGTAATGTAGGAAATGTGGCAATGAATTTGCACACAGCAAGCGGTCAGAAAAAGCAATGTGATAATGGCCAGATAATCAGTTTTAGTTACGTTGGCCAGGACACTGGGCAGAACGCCCCTGCTCTTCGAAATAGTGCCATGGGATCTTTTACATCTACCCGAGAGAGCAGGTTTAACGTCTCATCCAAAAGACGGCACCTCCAACAGTGCAGCACTCCCTCAGCACTGCACTGGGAGTGTCAGCCTGGATTATGTGCTCAAGTCTCTGGGCTTGAACCCACAACCTTCTGACTCAGAATCAAGAGTGAAGCCATTGAGCCATGGCTGTACTTGTATCGAAACACTGAGCAACTGGCCTGTCGAGAATCTGTCACTGATTTGAGCCAAAATGATCGAGCTCTTTGGCCCCTAGAGTTTCTACTGAGCCCTGGACTCTGTCTGGGCTGTTGAAGTGAGCTGCAGTTTTACACGATCTGATCCATACCTTGTCTGTGACTGGTTTCCTCGGAACTCTCCCGGCGAGCTCAGTGATGTGCCTGGTATCTCCGAATCCTCAGGTCCCTGAACCTTTAGCTGCTTGTCTCTGGAGGAAGAATGAGCTTTTTTTAACAACCTCTTCTCGGTTTCAGTTTATGCGGTTTCCTTTCCCGTCAGCCTGGTGAGGGAGGGAGGGGGGGGAAGTTACGAGTCGAGATCCATTTATGTCACTGCAACGATATTGCAACACAGCCGATTGCTGTTTGGTGACTCAGTTTTGTTGTTCACCACCTCTCGATCAGTTAGAAGGAAATGGGAAGGAAGAATAAGTGAGACTTTGGACATTAGAATTAATTGCACAGCACAACTTGGCCGGGTTTTGTGGAGACTGGTTAAACACAACTTCACTTAGACAAGTTAAACAACTCTCATGCAATGGATACAGACAGAAAATGGTTGAGGTTTTCCATCTATAGGTTTTTAATGTATACCTGTCTGCATATCATGGAAACATTGGCCAGTGTCGCTATTGAGCAATCTCGTCGCCCATATGACCTTTCCAATGTATCATTGGCCCTGTAATTGATTGCTGATGGTGAAGGTCCGATTGATGGCGGCCCCGGTCCAATCAGCTGCCATGTTGTTTAACACACAAGTTAAGGGGAATGGGAAGAGTAGCAGTGCGATCGAGCCTTCAGCTGTGTCTCAGAAAGTGCCCACCAAATCAGAATTTAGGCACCGTTAATTCCTATTTACGTCCCACACTTCGCCCCATGCAGTTTCCTCTTTCACTCGCACATACCCGTTTAACACACAGCTGTCTTTTGTCCTGTCTATTTGTGTTCACATCGTGATACTTTTGTTTAATCAGTTAGTGGTGAGGACATGATGTGGAGATATGGGGGGCACTAGCTTTGACGAGCAGCCTGAGCTCAGCAATGTCAGTAAGCTGAACTGGCATGAGTAGAGACCCTCAATGGCCAACAGGGGCCTCAGCACCCACTGCATAAGGGCAATATCCCAAGGGCAATATCCCAAGTCCATAGCGAAGTTTGGAACCATGCACTCTTGGCCGTTGATGTGGTATCTGTGGGTGAGGTGGCGCAAATCCCCTAAAACAGGCCTGGTGTCTTTACCCAGCTTCACAATCTAATATTAGCTTCATAAAAGAGTTTGTGTGAAATCCTTCTCAACAGCTTCAGACCCAGTTCCTTCCTCATTTTTCGATAACTGAAATCAGATCTGTTTTGTTACTCGGGTATTTCTCTCTCCTTGTTTAGGTCTTTCTCTCCGCAGGTTGTGCATTCTTAGTTTGCCAGATTTGCCTGTTCACATTCTGACCTCACTGATCATAGAATGTACAGCACAGAAGGAGGCCAATCGGCCCATCGTGCCTGTGCCGGCTCTTTGAAAGAATTAGTGTAGACCACAACAACTCGCTGCGTAAAAAAATTCTCCTCATCTCTCCTCTGGTTCTTTTACCGACCCTTCAATCTGTGTCCTCTGGTTACTGACCCTTCAATCTGTGTCCTCTGGTTACTGACCCTTCAATCTGTGTCCTCTGGTTACTGACCCTTCAATCTGTGTCCTCTGGTTGCTGTCCCTTCAATCTGTGTCCTCTGGTTACTCACCCTTCAATCTGTGTCCTCTGGTTACTGTCCCTTCAATCTGTGTCCTCTGGTTACTGACCATTTAATCTGTGTCCTCTGGTTACTGTCCCTTCAATCTGTGTCCTCTGGTTACTGTCCCTTCAATCTGTGTCCTCTGGTTACTCACCCTTCAATCTGTGTCCTCTGGTTACTGTCCCTTCAATCTGTGTCCTCTGGTTACTGTCCCTTCAATCTGTGTCCTCTGGTTACTGACCCTTCAATCTGTGTCCTCTGGTTACTGTCCCTTCAATCTGTGTCCTCTGGTTACTGTCCCTTCAATCTGTGTCCTCTGGTTACTGACCATTCAATCTGTGTCCTCTGGTTACTGACCCTTCAATCTGTGTCCTAAGGTTACTGACCCTTCAATCTGTGTCCTCTGGTTACTGTCCCTTTAATCTGTGTCCTCTGGTTACTGTCCCTTTAATCTGTGTCCTAAGGTTACTGACCCTTCAATCTGTGTCCTCTGGTTACTCACCCTTCAATCTGTGTCCTCTGGTTACTGTCCCTTCAATCTGTGTCCTCTGGTTACTGACCATTTAATCTGTGTCCTCTGGTTACTGTCCCTTCAATCTGTGTCCTCTGGTTACTGTCCCTTCAATCTGTGTCCTCTGGTTACTCACCCTTCAATCTGTGTCCTCTGGTTACTGTCCCTTCAATCTGTGTCCTCTGGTTACTGACCCTTCAATCTGTGTCCTCTGGTTACTGACCCTTCAATCTGTGTCCTCTGGTTACTGTCCCTTCAATCTGTGTCCTCTGGTTACTGACCCTTCAATCTGTGTCCTCTGGTTACTGTCCCTTCAATCTGTGTCCTCTGGTTACTGTCCCTTCAATCTGTGTCCTCTGGTTACTGACCCTTCAATCTGTGTCCTCTGGTTACTGACCCTTCAATCTGTGTCCTAAGGTTACTGACCCTTCAATCTGTGTCCTCTGGTTACTGACCCTTCAATCTGTGTCCTCTGGTTACTGTCCCTTTAATCTGTGTCCTCTGGTTACTGTCCCTTCAATCTGTGTCCTCTGGTTACTGTCCCTTCAATCTGTGTGCTCTGGTTACTGACCCTTCAATCTGTGTCCTCTGGTTACTCACCCTTCAATCTGTGTCCTCTGGTTACTGACCCTTCAATCTGTGTCCTCTGATTACTGTCCCTTCAATCTGTGTCCTCTGGTTACTGACCCTTCAATCTGTGTCCTCTGGTTACTGACCCTTCAATCTGTGTCCTCTGGTTACTGACCCTTCAATCTGTGTCCTCCGGTTACTGTCCCTTCAATCTGTGTCCTCTGGTTACTGACCCTTCAATCTGTGTCCTCCGGTTACTGTCCCTTCAATCTGTGTCCTCTGGTTACTGACCCTTCAATCTGTGTCCTCTGGTTACTGTCCCTTCAATCTGTGTCCTCTGGTTACTGTCCCTTCAATCTGTGTCCTCTGGTTACTGTCCCTTCAATCTGTGTCCTCTGGTTACTGACCCTTCAATCTGTGTCCTCTGGTTACTCACCCTTCAATCTGTGTCCTCTGGTTACTGTCCCTTCAATCTGTGTGCTCTGGTTACTCACCCTTCAATCTGTGTCCTCTGGTTACTCACCCTTCAATCTGTGTCCTCTGGTTACTGACCCTTCAATCTGTGTCCTCTGGTTACTCACCCTTCAATCTGTGTCCTCTGGTTACTGTCCCTTCAATCTGTGTCCTCTGGTTACTGACCCTTCAATCTGTGTCCTCTGGTTACTGTCCCTTCAATCTGTGTCCTCTGGTTACTGTCCCTTCAATCTGTGTCCACTGGTTACTCACCCTTCAATCTGTGTCCTCTGGTTACTGACCCTTCAATCTGTGTCCTCTGGTTACTGACCCTTCAATCTGTGTCCTCTGGTTACTGTCCCTTCAATCTGTGTCCTCTGGTTATTGTCCCTTCAATCTGTGTCCTCTGGTTACTCACCCTTCAATCTGTGTCCTCTGGTTACTGACCCTTCAATCTGTGTCCTCTGGTTACTGACCCTTCAATCTGTGTCCTCTGGTTACTCACCCTTCAATCTGTGTCCTCTGGTTACTGACCCTTCAATCTGTGTCCTCTGGTTACTGACCCTTCAATCTGTGTCCTCTGGTTACTGTCCCTTCAATCTGTGTCCTCTGGTTACTGTCCCTTCAATCTGTGTCCTCTGGTTACTGACCCTTCAATCTGTGTCCTCTGGTTACTGTCCCTTCAATCTGTGTCCTCTGGTTACTGACCCTTCAATCTGTGTCCTCTGGTTACTGACCCTTCAATCTGTGTCCTCTGGTTACTGACCCTTCAATCTGTGTCCTCTGGTTACTCACCCTTCAATCTGTGTCCTCTGGTTACTGTCCCTTCAATCTGTGTCCTCTGGTTACTGACCCTTCAATCTGTGTCCTCTGGTTACTCACCCTTCAATCTGTGTCCTCTGGTTACTGTCCCTTCAATCTGTGTCCTCTGGTTACTGACCCTTCAATCTGTGTCCTCTGGTTACTGACCCTTCAATCTGTGTCCTCTGGTTACTGACCCTTCAATCTGTGTCCTCTGGTTACTGTCCCTTCAATCTGTGTCCTCTGGTTACTGACCCTTCAATCTGTGTCCTCTGGTTACTCACCCTTCAATCTGTGTCCTCTGGTTACTCACCCTTCAATCTGTGTCCTCTGGTTACTGTCCCTTCAATCTGTGTCCTCTGGTTACTGTCCCTTCAATCTGTGTCCTCTGGTTACTGTCCCTTCAATCTGTGTCCTCTGGTTACTGACCCTTCAATCTGTGTCCTCTGGTTACTCACCCTTCAATCTGTGTCCTCTGGTTACTGACCCTTCAATCTGTGTCCTCTGGTTACTGTCCCTTCAATCTGTGTCCTCTGGTTACTGTCCCTTCAATCTGTGTCCTCTGGTTACTGACCCTTCAATCTGTGTCCTCTGGTTACTGACCCTTCAATCTGTGTCCTCTGGTTACTGACCCTTCAATCTGTGTCCTCTGGTTACTGTCCCTTCAATCTGTGTCCTCTGGTTACTGACCCTTCAATCTGTGTCCTCTGGTTACTGTCCCTTCAATCTGTGTCCTCTGGTTACTGTCCCTTCAATCTGTGTCCTCTGGTTACTGTCCCTTCAATCTGTGTCCTCTGGTTACTGACCCTTCAATCTGTGTCCTCTGGTTACTGACCCTTCAATCTGTGTCCTCTGGTTACTGACCCATCAATCTGTGTCCTCTGGTTACTGACCCTTCAATCTGTGTCCTCTGGTTACTGACCCTTCAATCTGTGTCCTCCGGTTACTGTCCCTTCAATCTGTGTCCTCTGGTTACTGTCCCTTCAATCTGTGTCCTCTGGTTACTGTCCCTTCAATCTGTGTCCTCTGGTTACTGACCCTTCAATCTGTGTCCTCTGGTTACTGTCCCTTCAATCTGTGTCCTCTGGTTACTGTCCCTTCAATCTGTGTCCTCTGGTTACTGTCCCTTCAATCTGTGTCCTCTGGTTACTGTCCCTTCAATCTGTGTCCTCTGGTTACTGTCCCTTCAATCTGTGTCCTCTGGTTACTGACCCTTCAATCTGTGTCCTCTGGTTACTGTCCCTTCAATCTGTGTCCTCTGGTTACTGTCCCTTCAATCTGTGTCCACTGGTTACTGTCCCTTCAATCTGTGTCCTCTGGTTACTGACCCTTCAATCTGTGTCCTCTGGTTACTGACCCTTCAATCTGTGTCCTCTGGTTACTGACCCTTCAATCTGTGTCCTCTGGTTACTGTCCCTTCAATCTGTGTCCTCTGGTTACTGTCCCTTCAATCTGTGTCCTCTGGTTACTGTCCCTTCAATCTGTGTCCTCTGGTTACTGTCCCTTCAATCTGTGTCCTCTGGTTACTCACCCTTCAATCTGTGTCCTCTGGTTACTGACCCTTCAATCTGTTTCCTCTGGTTACTGTCCCTTCAATCTGTGTCCTCAGGTTACTGTCCCTTCAATCCGTGTCCCCTGGTTACTGTCCCTTCAATCCGTGTCCTCTGGTTACTGTCCCTTCAATCTGTGTCCTCTGGTTACTCACCCTTCAATCTGTGTCCTCTGGTTACTCACCCTTCAATCTGTGTCCTCTGGTTACTGTCCCTTCAATCTGTGTCCTCTGGTTACTGTCCCTTCAATCTGTGTCCTCTGATTACTGACCCTTCAATCTGTGTCCTCTGGTTACTGTCCCTTCAATCTGTGTCCTCTGGTTACTGACCCTTCAATCTGTGTCCTCTGGTTACTGTCCCTTCAATCTGTGTCCTCTGGTTAATGACCCTTCAATCTGTGTCCTCTGGTTACTGACCCTTCAATCTGTGTCCTCTGGTTACTGTCCCTTCAATCTGTGTCCTCTGGTTACTGTCCCTTCAATCTGTGTCCTCTGGTTACTGTCCCTTCAATCTGTGTCCTCTGGTTACTGACCCTTCAATCTGTGTCCTCTGGTTACTGTCCCTTCAATCTGTGTCCTCTGGTTACTGTCCCTTCAATCTGTGTCCTCTGGTTACTGACCCTTCAATCTGTGTCCTCTGGTTACTGACCCTTCAATCTGTGTCCTCTGGTTACTGAGCCTTCAATCTGTGTCCTCTGGTTACTTACCCTTCAATCTGTGTCCTCTGGTTACTGACCCTTCAATCTGTGTCCTCTGGTTACTGTCCCTTCAATCTGTGTCCTCTGGTTACTGACCCTTCAATCTGTGTCCTCTGGTTACTGTCCCTTCAATCTGTGTCCTCTGGTTACTGACCCTTCAATCTGTGTCCTCTGGTTACTGTCCCTTCAATCTCTGTCCTCTGGTTACTGTCCCTTCAATCTGTGTCCTCTGGTTACTGTCCCTTCAATCTGTGTCCGCTGGTTCCTCACCCTTCAATCTGTGTCCTCTGGTTACTCACCCTTCAATCTGTGTCCTCTGGTTACTGTCCCTTCAATCTGTGTCCGCTGGTTCCTCACCCTTCAATCTGTGTCCTCTGGTTACTGACCCTTCAATCTGTGTCCTCTGGTTACTGACCCTTCAATCTGTGTCCTCTGGTTACTGTCCCTTCAATCTGTGTCCTCTGGTTACTGACCCTTCAATCTGTGTCCTGTAGTTACTCACCCTTCAATCTGTGTCCTCTGGTTACTCACCCTTCAATCTGTGTCCTCTGGTTACTCACCCTTCAATCTGTGTCCTCTGGTTACTCACCCTTCAATCTGTGTCCTCTGGTTACTCACCCTTCAATCTGTGTCCTCTGGTTGCTGACCCTTCAATCTGTGTCCTCTGGTTACTGACCCTTCAATCTGTGTCCTCTGGTTGCTGACCCTTCAATCTGTGTCCTCTGGTTACTGACCCTTCAATCTGTGTCCTCTGGTTAACGACCCTTCAATCTGTGTCCTCTGGTTACTGTCCCTTCAATCTGTGTCCTCTGGTTACTGTCCCTTCAATCTGTGTCCTCTGGTTACTGTCCCTTCAATCTGTGTCCTCTGGTTACTCACCCTTCAATCTGTGTCCTCTGGTTACTGTCCCTTCAATCTGTGTCCTCTGGTTACTCACCCTTCAATCTGTGTCCTCTGGTTACTGTCCCTTCAATCTGTGTCCTCTGGTTACTCACCCTTCAATCTGTGTCCTCTGGTTACTCACCCTTCAATCTGTGTCCTCTGGTTACTGTCCCTTCAATCTGTGTCCTCTGGTTACTGACCCTTCAATCTGTGTCCTCTGGTTACTGACCCTTCAATCTGTGTCCTCTGGTTACTCACCCTTCAATCTGTGTCCTCTGGTTACTGACCCTTCAATCTGTGTCCTCTGGTTACTGACCCTTCAATCTGTGTCCTCTGGTTACTCACCCTTCAATCTGTGTCCTCTGGTTACTGACCCTTCAATCTGTGTCCTCTGGTTACTCACCCTTCAATCTGTGTCCTCTGGTTACTGTCCCTTCAATCTGTGTCCTCTGGTTACTGTCCCTTCAATCTGTGTCCTCTGGTTACTGACCCTTCAATCTGTGTCCTCTGGTTACTGTCCCTTCAATCTGTGTCCTCTGGTTACTGACCCTTCAATCTGTGTCCTCTGGTTACTGACCCTTCAATCTGTGTCCTCTGGTTACTGACCCTTCAATCTGTGTCCTCTGGTTACTGACCCTCTGCCACTGGGAACAGTTTCTCCTTATTTACTCTGTCAAAACTCCTCACGATTTTGAACACCTCAGTTAAATTTCCCCTTAACCTTTTCTGATCCAACGAGAACAATCCCAGCCTCTCCAGTCTCTCCACATAACTGAAGTCCCTCATCCCTGGTACCATTCTAGTAAATAATCTCCGCACCCTCTCCAAGGTCTTGACATCCTTCCTAAGGTGCGGTGCCCAGAATTGAACGCAATACTCCAGCTGCGGCTGTATTGATTAGAACAAAGGCACACAACTCTTATTGAATGTCTCCGATGTGTTGTAGCAACAAATCGAGTCTGCAGAGGACTCCCGAGCGATAGGAAATAATCCGAGTTATCCAGAGATAGGGACCCGGAGACAATCCATGACATTAGAGAGACGTGGGGTGTGTAATTCAAGTGAGGAACGGAGAGGGCTGGAGAGTGGCCTCCTTCTATGTTCTATGATTCTATGAACAACATTAAAAAGGGGCTGGTAGCATCTTGTGAGTTTTAAGATGCCAGATCTTCCACCTCCCATATGCTCAAAATAATCAGTGCGCTTAATGTGTTATAAGTGACACCTCTGTCGATGATGCCTGTGGTAATGGAAATGGTTAGCACAATCTGCCCAGTATAGGCCGGTGTGGATGATTCGTGTGGATGATGTAAGTGGTGGGGGCTGTATATAATTTCCCCACCCTATCTCTGATTGTATTCACAGTCTGTCTGCCTCTTGTTTTTCAGCTTTCAATGTTCCACATTAGTGACATTTACTGGCTCCCTCTACAGCGTTTTATGCTTCATCTCCAGTACCTGCAGGATTTTGTGTTTTTTAAATGGCTTTTAGTCCGTCTCTCCCAGAACATCCTCACAGCGCACAAAGTGTTTTCTGTGCTTTCCCCAGTTCTTGCAAAGAACATTTCCTCACAGAGGCCTGGCCTTCTGCCTCGAGCCTGCAGCTTCTATTCGTAACTTCACCTGTGTCTGTGCTGGAATTCCCAGTTGCTGCTGATGAATTCTGTGTGGAGACTGTGTGCGTGTGTGAGTGAGTGAGTGTGTGTGTGTGTGAGTGTGAGTGTAAGCGTGTGTGTGTGAGTGTGTGAGTGTGTGTGTATGTGAGTGTGAGTGTAAGCGTGTGTGTGTGAGTGTAAGCGTGTGTGTGTGAGTGTGTGAGTGTGAGTGTAAGCGTGTGTGTGTGAGTGTGTGTGTGTGTGTAAGTGTGTGTGAGTGAGTGTGTGTGTGTGTGTGAGTGTGTGAGTGTAAGCGTGTGTGTGTGTGTGTGTGAGTGTGTGTGTGAGTGTGAGTGTAAGCGTGTGTGTGTGAGTGTGTGAGTATGAGTGTGTGTGTGTGAGTGAGTGCGTGTGAGTAAGCGTGTGTGTGTGAGTGTGTATACGTGTGTGTGTGTGTGTGTAAGTATGTGTGTGTGAGTGTGTATACATGTGTGTGTGAGTGTGTATACGTGTGTGTGTGTGTAAGTATGTGTGTGAGTGTGTGTGTAAGCATGTGTGTGTGTAAGCGTGTGTGTGAGTGTGTATACATGAGTGTGAGTGAGTGTGCATGTGTGTGCGTGTGTGAGTGTGTAAGCATGTGTGTGAGTGTGTATACATGTGTGTGTGAGTGTGTGTGTATAAGTGTGTATACGTGTGTGTGTGTAAGCATGTGTGTGTGAGTGTGTGTGTGTGAGCGTGTGTGTGTGTAAGCATGTGTGTGTAAGCGTGTGTGTGTGTGATTGTGACTGAGTATGTGTACATGTGCATATTTCTGTGTTTATACATGTGCATTTGTGTATGTGCCTATTTGTGAGCGTTTGTGTGGGCATGTGTATGTTATCATGTTTGAGTGTGAGTGCATGCTATGTGTGTATGTCAGTGTGTCTGTGTGAGTGTGAAGCTTCCGGTCGCCTGTCACTTTAATTCTCTGCTTCACTCCCACTCAGACCTCACCGTCCTCAACCTCTTGCATTGTTCCACTGAAGCTCAGCGTAAGCTCGAGGAACAGCACCTCTTCTTTCGATTAGGCACTTTACAGCCTTCTGGACTCAACATGGAGTTCAGCAATTTCAGATCATAACCTCGGCCCCTATCATATATATTATTTTCCCCACACTTTTTTATTTGTTTGTGTTTTCTTTTCTTTTCTCCCACATGGCAGCTGTCTTTCATTCTGCCAGCGCAATTTACACTTCATCTAGAGACATCTTTTGTTTCTTAACCTGTCCTATTACCATCTCCTTTTGCCATGAATATCTCTCAATCTCTCTTAACCTCTCCTGCCTTCTATCCTATCACAGACCTTCCCTTTTGTTCTTTCATCCCCTCCCCCCTTTCCCAGCCCCTACACTTGCTTAAAAATCTGTTCCATTTCCTGTTTTTTTCCAGTTCTGACGAAAGGTCATCGACCTGAAACGTTAACTCTGTTTCTCTCTTCACAGATGCTGGCTGACCTGCTGAGTTTCTCCAGCATTTTCTGTTTTTATTTTCAATTCTCTTGTGCATGTTCTACTAACCAGGATCCGTACATGATGCAGACGCCAGTCCGTGCTGCCTTGGTAGAAGCATTTCTACCTTCTCTGATTATTGCATTTATTGTTGTGGCGAGAGATTCCAATTGTGTAACTACATCTTGGAAATGTGCTGTCATGATTTGATCTTCACTAAGTTCTCGACCCTGATTAGTATTTGTTTCTTGTAAAATATTCTTGAGCTGTGCTTTCGTATCTTTAATTTGTTTATCCAAAGCGGCTAAATCAAAGCTATTTACAAGTGATGTTCCTGTATTAAAGACGGTTGCTGCATCATTTACTAAGCCTCGCCTCCCTCTACCATGAGTTTCTCCCCCCTTCGGGCTCCCATAGATCTGCTCCTCGTGACGAGACCCGTAACTATTACCATTTCCAGCCCAGAAATCATCAACAGGTTGCCAAACA
Source organism: Squalus acanthias (assembly GCA_030390025.1). NCBI lineage: Eukaryota > Metazoa > Chordata > Chondrichthyes > Squaliformes > Squalidae > Squalus > Squalus acanthias. The sequence continues at coordinate 2,352,499 of JASTWF010000046.1, forward strand.
GGAGGGTGGTTCTACAAAATTCCGGTAACCCCATATGTGTTAAATTTATTATTACAGGCACTTCCTCGTGATGGATCTCATGATACAGGATCGTGCGTGTAGGAATAACGACTAAACCGTTAGTCAGCCCCTCAGTGTGGGTCGGGCAGGGGCCGTCTGGAGAGTGGAGGTTTTCAGGGATACTTTCTTTGGGTTTAATTTGTACCTTCAGTCCTTGTGGATATATGGTATTGGTATATTTATTTTCGTGTACTGTCTCACATACATATATCCCCACATCCTTTTGCCAAAAATTTCTCCAGCAGAAAATGTGTTTTCTTTCTCTCATGTAAGTGACCACCCTGGTTGTATTAAAATTAGCTTGTGTTTTATTGCTCGCATCCTTTCTTAGGAATGTCTTATTGTTCGATTCACATTTGAGACAGAATCCATTACCTTCTTTCACATAGATTACGGTAGCCGGTATAGCTCCATTATAACATGCGTTGGCCTCCTTATCTGAAATCTGATTACTGTTGGTACTGGAGTCATGTTGATTCATGCTCCATCCTCCATCCTTACTGATTATGTGAATTCTCTCGGATGGGCCCTCTGTTCCACCCCTTTGAGTTATTGGACTGGGACCTATGTCGAATCTGTCACTGCAGATCACTACGGTGAATAGTTCAACCACTACTATCAACGACCACCACTTCTTCATTGTGCCTGCAAAACACAAGAAGAACTGTGGTCAGAGGTGAATTGGCATGCCCACCTTTCTTCCTGGCTGTACTTTATTGGAAAGAGGGCCTGAACTTATCTGGGGGTTTCCTCTGTCTCCGAGAGGTACGGTGGGGTTCTGGACTATTGTGTCCAGATGAGGATGCCAAGGAGAATTGATCTCCCCCCTAACACCCTCCTGATACAATACCTGCGGTATCGGTTTCTCTTCAGCTTCCTCTTCTTCATCATCTAGGATCCCTGGCATACTTCTGACCACGCATATGATGGCCCCAGTCTTCCTAGGCTGCTTCACCTGTGCTTCTGTAGGTCTAAGCTTCATTTGGTTAATATGAAACCATTTGACTTTTTTAGACAATTGAACTGCAAACACCATAGGACTTGTTTTATCTACTATACCGTACAGCCCCTTATACAGAGGTTCAAAAACTCCTACTCTGGCGTAGTTTCTTACCATCACTCGGTCTCCGATGTCCCACTCCTGTGGTTTGGACGGAGCCAATAGGAACTTATGACCTTGATGTATCTTGCCAATTTTGACGGCAGCATCCAAGTGAAGCTTTGTCAGGGTTTCCCATAAATCTTTCAGGAATTTATCCCTGGCTACTTCCTTGATTTGCTTTTCGGTGAGGGTGGGAACTAACAGATGTGCAGGGGTCCGCACAGGCCTCCCTGTCACCAATTCATGTGGAGAATATCCCGTTCCCTTCGATTCCTTACTCTGGATTCCCATGAGGACCAGGGGAAGCACTTCATCCCATTTAGCATGCTGCTCGTTCAATTCTTTTGTAAGGGCTAGTTTCAAGGTGCAATCTCTACAATCCCAGATGACTGTGGGCTATGGGCTACATGCCATTTCCCTTCAATTCCCAACATCTTCAGAGTGGCCTGTATTACCTTCCCCGTGAAATGGCTTACCTGATGTGATTCGACCACCTTCAGCAGTCCCCATCTGGAGAATACTTCACTGACTAATGTTTATACTGTTCCCAAGGCTGTTGCTGATCTACATGGGAAGGCCTCCACCCACTTGGTGAAATTGTCTACCAGGACTAAACAATATTTATTTCCCATCTTGGCGCTGGGTAAGGGTCCAATAAAATCTATCTGACCGCACTGCCACGGCCCTTCAACATGCTGTGTGTGTCCCAGAGGCGTCTTTCTCTGGTGTGGATCTGGGTTGTTAGTGGCGTGTATTAAACATCTCCCACAAAAGCTCTCCACATCCTCTGAGGTGCAGCCACCATCTCACTTCTATTCTTTTCCGAGTGGTCCCGGGTCCCGGGTGTCCTGTGTAGGGGTTGGTGTGTGGGGTCAGTTTCACCTCTGACTCAGTGAGCGGTTCAAATTGCTCCCACGCCCCTGGTTCTAGACCTTGGACTTAATTGGGGGTTGTGAACAAAGATGCAGTAGACAACAGGTTCTGATGAAAGAATTTTGACTTTATTAAAAGAAAAAGGTAACAAACTTAAAACACACTTACATGCTTAAACACAGGTACAGGCGAGGGAGAATTACAATATACAAAAACCCATATCCCTCCCAATCCCACTGTCTAGCTAGGTTTCAATTCCAGAGGACCAGGGATAATGCTCACCAATGACAGTTTTTGACAGTTGAGGGATTTCGCGATTTCGGGGTTCACTAAGGTTTTGATTGTTGGGACCTGCCGTACCCCGGACGTGGTAGAAGACTCCAGCTGCACTCCAGGTCAGTTTGGGTTTGTCCGCAGATTGGACTTTATCAGGTAAGTACCCGAATTTTCTCCCTTAGAGGTAGGGTTTAGAGTTTTTTAACGGAAAATCTTACCCAGGGGTAAGTCAGGAATAGTTTGTAGAGTGTAAACTTGCGTGGCCTCGGTTTTTCCTGGTGTTGGTCTGGTTTTTGGTCGTAGTTGCCTGGTGGTTGGTTGTTGCGCGGGGCCTTGGTTGCTGCGGTACTTTCGAGTGTCGGTTCACCTCGTGGAGCCCTTGGCGGCTCTTGTTGCTGGTTTGTCGCATTGGAGGCCTGTCGGGGAGGTACCTCCTGGAGCTGGACCGTATGTTGAGCGATGCCGACTCACTCCCAGCTTCCAGTGGCCTTGGCTAGTACCTCCTGGAGCTGGACCGTATGTTGAGCGATGCCGACTCACTCCCAGCTCGTGGTCTCAGTTCTAGCCCTTGCCTGGCCTTGTCTGTCCCTGCCTCCGATCTCGCCTCGGGTCTGCCTGGTGGCCTTGCTGCTTCTCTCCTCCTCCTGCTCATGTCGTGTGGCCCTCTGTGGTGGTGAGTAGCTTGCTGTGTGTTGCTGGGGGAATAGGCCCTCAATTATACTGTTCAGACCCTTTGTAATTTTCGCGCCAAAACCCCTTTACTAAATCGGTTTCGTGTTGAAGTGATTTAGGTTTCAGTTGAGGCCTGTTCATTCCATTGTCTTAGGTTTTGGCGGGCTCGTTAAGTTTTGATGATTTTAACTTGGTGTTAAATTGTCCTGATGGCTTCCGATGTCTCCCATTTAGGCAGGGCCTTTATCTACGCACCAAATCTCGTCCCTTTTGTCTCAGATTTTTGGCGGGCTTGTTAATCTGTCCCTGTAGATACTTGGCTGATTGGTTTTTGATGGAGTAATGGGTGTACTGAATGTTTTATTGTTTTCAGGCTTCTGGTATCCTGTTTGGGCCTGGGAATTTCAAAAGGGGTCTTGGATTATTCATATTTGGATGTGAATGTGAGGTTTTGGGTGAGGCTCTTCCTCCTTGGTAGGATTGCAGTGTAAACATTCTCCAGACAGCTTGACTGGGCCCCAACTCCAAAAGCTGTCCACTGCCTCGCCACACCCCTCCGCAGCCTGTCTTGTGTCTGTGAAAGGTGTTTTTCCCAACAGTAATATCCAAAAGTCATTTTCCTCAGGGGTTTTCTTCCCTGGTCCTTAAGAATGTCCAAAACTGAGGTTTTTACCTTAAATCACTTCACTCAGGTCCCATCATCCCAAATTTGTGTGAAAAATCCAAAAATCACCCCTTTTAGGGTTCTGTTCGAGTTTCTGGGGGATTTTGCGAAGTCTACACCTGCCCCGGATCTCCATGCGTTAACTGAATAAACTCCTCCCGACACCCTTCCGGCACTTTCCACTTGTCTCCTTTAAACAGCATTCCCTCCTTAATTTCTACCTCTCTGGCTCCGTATGGTCCTTCTATCTCTGACCCTTCCTCTTTCTTTTTTATGACTGCCTTTAGTAGCACATCTTTCAACTGAATAGTTTTAAGGTCGGGAGGGCGAGGCCCCGTATTTGAGGTATGAGTTGCGACATTCGCTACACCCGATTGATACGACTCCAGAAAACTCCTTTCTCTGCACCCTTCCTGGCCAATTCACCGGCCTTCTGATTATCCTCCCATCCAGTTTCCCTTTTCGAATGGGCTGTTACCTTATGGATGTAACAGGCATGGCCCGTATCCCTTACGGACTCTAACATGGTGGCTAACATAGGAGCCGTGGTTAAGGGTTTTCCGTCTGCTGATGTGAACCTCCTTCTAGCCCAGATGGTTAGATGCTCTTTACAAGAATTACAGGTGAACATGGAGTCAGAACAGACGGTATACGGAGGGGGAAACTCACCAGGGTGCGTGACCATAAGTCACTGCGGCCAGTTCCGCCTGCTGGGCACTCAGTGGTGGGAAGGGATATTGCTCATTCAGTTCTCCTCGGTGGATCAGAAAGCCCACAGCCCGTTTTCCGTTTTCCCCCCTCTACAAAGCTGGAGCCGTCTACATAAATATCTCGTCCCTCTGGATGGATCCCTGCTGTAAATCCTCCCTCAGTTTCCCAGACACCCTCTACAGTACACGTGTGGGGCTCTCCCGGGTAGTCCAGGTTAACCGCCGGCTTTGGATCATTTATTCCTTTTAGCTCGATGCTCCTCCCTTGTAATAATAAAGTCCATCTCGCTATCCCAGCACTAGATACCGTCCCTTCTTTGATTCTTCTGTCCAGCAGCAAGTGGATCGGAGTGTGGTGGGTCAGTAACGCGAGAGCCTGGATGCCGGTAAACACTGAAAAATGCTTCACCGCCCAGAAAGTTGGCAGCAGGTGGTGTTCGCAGGGGGAGAAACCCTTTTCCGCCCCTGCCAGAACTCTGGGCGCGATGCCACTGGTCGCAAGTGGCTGTTCGTTTCCTGCAAAAGGACTGCACTTAAACTGGCATCGGTGGCTGCGGCTTCCAAATAGAAGCCCTTGTCAGGGTCCACTGCTCCCAGAGCTGGGGCGGTCTGTAAGTCCATTTTCAGTTTAACAAACGCCTCTTCACACTTATCGTCCCATCCCCACTTCACTCCTTTCCTCAATAATCTCAGCAGGGGAGCCACAGTCGCAGCGTACTCATCTATGAACTCTCTACATTATCCTGTCAGCCCCAAGAATGATCTGAGGGCTGTCAGTGATCCTGGGCGGGGTCATTCTTGAACTGCCTTTTGTCTTTGCTTCATCTATTGCTCACTCCCCAGGTCGAATAGTTAGTCCCAAGAACTGAACCTCCTTCTGCCCTCTCTGTGCCTTCTTATGATTTACCTTAAAGCCTGCTGTTCGGAGTGTCGAAGTTTCGACTCCCAAGTAAGACTCTTGAAACATAAAGTATCGTCAAAGACAGGCTTTATTATTTACTTGCTCGCAAGGAGAATGCATGTAGAGAAAGGCTACAATGACACGCTGAAAAATTACAGAGAATGCAACATCTTTATACACTGAAAATACAAGCTTTCTATATCACATGACATGGTATTAAATCACAGTTGATTAAAAGCATAGCGCCTACAAAAACAAGTTAAAAGGAGTATGTGTATGTTTAAGGAGGACTTTCTAAAAGGTCAGAAAGGTTAAAGGAGCAGAAATACCTTGAGATAAGGCTAGCTAATCTCTTCTCACGGAGGAAGCTTGTTCTCCTCCCACCAGGCCATCTGGAATCAAAGGGTGATGATGATTTACACTATGGCCTTGGTTATCTTAAGCTCGTTAGAGAGAGACTCTTTGTTCTGCAAACCTAAGCTATTTATTGGGGGCAATTAAACAGTCTACAAGCTGAAATTCTTTCATTAGGTCGAAACTATAAACAATTGGCTAATCTTTCTAACAGACATTGTGTAGGCCATTTTGGATTTTATATTCTGTGTCTAGGAAGCCATTTTGTGTCCAAGTAAGAAAAATACACTTCCACAGGAGTAGCTCCAATAACTCCGCCAATAACTCCCCGTGCTCCTTCTCGCTGTCAGAGAGCAACAGCAAATCGTCTACGTACTGTATCAGTCGATCTGGACGACTGAACTCCCGTAGACAATTCACCATGCTCTGGTGGATGATTGAAGGCTATTATGGAAACCCTGTGGGAGACAGCTCCATGTGTACTGCTGTCCCTTAGAGGTGAAGGTGAATTTGTACTGATCCTCTGGATGCAGAGGAATTGACCAGAAACCATTTGAAATGTCTAAAACTGTGAATACCGTGGCAGACCCCTCAGGGTGCTGCGAGTCAGATCCCCCACTGCAGCCACAGTAGGTGCACAAGCCGGGACATTCTTGTCCAGGACTCTATAGCCAATGGTCATTTGCCATGAACCGGCCAGTTTCCTGACCGGCCAAATAGGTGAATTCACATCTGTAGCCAAGGGTCTCAAGACTCCCCGATCCACCAAAGATGTCATCGCCTTTTCCAAGTCCCTCTCTGCCTCCTTTGGGAAGGTTTATTGTTTCTGAGGTTGGGACATAGGCTCTCCTCCTATTCTAACCTGCACTCCCATCACCAGTCCACAATCATGCTTATGAGTGGCGAACGCTTCCCTGTTCTCTTCCACTATCCGCCTATAACTTTCTGGGGTCCTCCTCTTCAAAGTCCCCAGGTCATAGGGTCCCGCTGAGGTTACCACCCACGCCTCTCCATGGCGAGGTGGGATCACCAATATTTCATCGGTTTTGTCCACTCCACCCCACAAACAGTTATTGTGCATATCTACAACTATATTGCGGGCCAGTAGCCAATCTGATTCCACTACTCCCATTCCCAGTTGATCCCAACACATTAAAATACACGTCCACTTAGTTTGCAGTGACCCTACCTTAAAACTAAGGGTTTGGATACCGCCCCAGCCACTGATTTGCCCGAAAATCCTTTGAGTACATATGGTTTTCCGGTAGACCATGGGGAAGTGTTGGGAGCAACTGAGCCGACTACTGTACTCGAAGCTCCAGTACCTATTAAGTAAAAATCCCCTTTCTTCCCCTTACAACTACATCTGCACATGGTCTATTGTACTCGTTGTACCCGAGAGGACACAGGTACTCGGGCTGGGCACAGCCCCGTCACCCTCATCCCCCTGGGTTAAGTGGACCTTGCCTTCCTGTTGGGCCTTTTGTTCTTTCATCAATTTGGCTACACATTCCACTAGTTCCTTATAACTAGGGGCGCTTGGCTCGGAGATGTTCACCCCTTTACTTCCTCCTTCTCGCTCCTTTTTAGGCCTCCTACATTCTCTTACAAAATGGCCCCTTCCCCCTCAATTATAACAAACCCTTTCATCCATCCCCAGGGCAGGCTTGAAGGGTTTACCCTCCTGCTGCCATTTCCTGGGGGGTTTCCCCTTTCATTTCACACACCTTCTCTTCTCATCTTGATGGGACTCGAATAACTTAGTCATTTTCCGTAACACCTTCTCCTCAATGTGCTTGTCATCGGGATCGGACCAGTTTTCCACATGAGCCCTTATATAGGACAAACTATGGCCAGTCAGGGTCCTTAACCAATGATTCAATCCCTTTCCTTCTCATTTTTCTCTCAGGATCTCTCCTCCTAAGGTTTCATTGTACATTAACCAGAGTCGATAAGCAAACTGCCTCGGTCATTCTTTCGGGCCTTGGGTGGTCGATTCTATATTTCGAAAAGGGTTTCCTACTCCGGCCTCCAATAATTCCATAATTTGTCCACCAATTCCTCCCAGTCTGATTCGCCATTCCCATGGGCCTTCGGGAGTCCCCCTAAAACGTCAGGTTCTAACGTGGACAATAACAGTCTTTTCTTTTCTTCCTACCTGCAATTTGCCGTCGAGGCCTGTTGCTCTACTATCATTAGATGGTTTTCTATCTCTCCTCCCCTACTCAATTTGCCCATTTCCTTTGCTGAACTTTTAAGATCGGTTCGGGAGTACTCCTGATGGCACTGCCTTTCTTCCTCCAGACCTCCGTCCCTGGCTGTCTCATACTTCTACTTCGTGGTCCGGAGGGGACACATTCTCCCATCCTCCCTTTCCGTGGGTGCACACGCCGGGGGTCTCCAATGTTCCCCAGGCGGTCCACAGCCTAACTCCTCTTCCTCATCGCCGACACCCCCCGGTGCCATCGCACAGACTAGCCCCTTTTTGGCGGACAGTTTCCCCTCTAACTCCCGAATCCTTCTTTCACATTCTACATGGCTTTCTTTCCCCTTCTTTTCTAGAGCTGACTGGTGGGCCACTCTCACTGCCGCTTTCAATCCTCATTCTGCCTTTTGGCCTTGTCTGCTTTCTCCTTTTGTCTTCCTGTTCCCGTCTATCACTCAGCTTCTGCCTTTCTAAGACTTGGGGGGAAAATTCAGTTGGTTGCGCCTCCCGTTAGCGCCTTAAGATGGCGCTAATGGGGCGCAAGGCAACTAGCGCCCGGGCGTGGCGATGCTTGCACCTCTCGCGAAATTAACTAGACATTTTGTGGCGGCGCTAAACACTACCACCACGATCTCCTGCGCCGGCAGATCGTGACGTCAGTCGAGTGCGCAACGTCCTGGTAGCGCCCCGGAGCGGATATTGAGTGGCGCCCCCTGCCTTACCGCCTGCCGCTAGCAACGACAGGTTGAGGGGAGCGTTCTGCAGTCATGAAGGGAAAGGGGGAGCGCTATTTAAAGGCAACCGCTTCCTGCCTTTAATTGTTGGTGACATTTTTGAACCACGCATTCTGAGAGAGAGAGAGAGAGAGAGACTTCTGGAGAGATTCAACGCTGTGTGAAGGAGTTTTGGGTACTGAGCAGCACTTTGCAGGTTCATTTTGATTTGCCCTTCCTTGTATCGATTTAGAAGAGACTGGGGGGGCTGCACGCTGAGCTCTTTCCCTGCTTCTCTCCATTGTTCTTTCCAGCAGATTTGATGTACAGGTCTCTCCAGGCCGAGATTCAAGGCTGCAATGAGCAGGATGTGGATGGAAAGCAAGATCAACCCTCCCCTTTAAGAACTGGCCGGCACCATTGTGTCTGTGTTCCATTGCTGACTGACATCACATGAGCTTCGCCAGCGCTCTGAGTTAGCGCCTCGCTCCTCGGCCTTTGCGCCTTAAGACAGGTGTGAAGTGCCTGATTTAGCGCTCCAATCACCTCCAGGGGCGATAAAAGTCAAGTTTGTAGTCGGTGCCAATAATTAGCACCAGGCGCTAATCTTTGTGCCCGGCCGATAATTGTGCCCCAAATGGGGCGATACGGAATTTCTCCCCCTTGGTTCTTTAGGTATAGAATTTCAGTGAGCTGGCGCTCCCTGTCACGCTCCCAGTTTTCTCTTTCCTCACTCAGTTCTTTTAACAATCGGTCGACCACCGCCTCCCAATCCCTTGCATCCTTTTCCTCGATCTCTTTTCTTAACCTGATCTTTTCACATTCATCATTTTTAAATTGTCTCTGGTATGCCATGAGCCAGACAGCTTTTAGCAAACCAGAGCGGCAGGTAGAACCCTGCGTCCACTGTTCAGCTTCACAGACTGGATCTTCTCCGTCTATGATCACTCAAACCCAACCTTCTTTCAAAGGTAGCTTCCCTGCTATATACTCAGTTATTAGTTCATCCACAGCTTTCTTCTTTGGATTTGGGCGTTTCATCTTATTTTCCCTTTACGCAGGTCCTGCCGCGGTCGCCATTGTAAGCCTCGCTGCCCTATTCTCAGGCTTGTGGTTCGTTTTGACCCGCAAATTACAAGGGAAACAATTAATGAATCACCCAAAAGCTCTTAAGTTAAATAAGGTCATTTATTAAAAGAAAAGAAGAGAGAAAAGAAAACAAAAAATGCTTATAGATTTAAATGGCAATACAATGCCCTTCTTACTCTACTCTTAGCAATAAAGATGCTCTGGTAATACAATGCCCAAATATGTTCTAAGTAAATGGTCATACAATCACCCTGAAGTGGCCGGCTCCTGTTGATTGCAGCTCTCCTCTCGACGATCGGTCCTGGTTCCCTTCTTGTTGACTGCAGCTCTTCATCTGACACCCCCCCGCCCCCTCGACTGCAGTAATGAAGTTACCTTAACAGCTTCTTTTATATCTTTTCCTTTCAATGGTGGACAGGATGTTACATCGCCAAGGCCTCATTGACCTATCAATGATAGCCTTAGATCATGATAGCCAATAATATGTTGCAGTTTTTGTTTAAACTTAAAGTTAAAGCCAGCATGTGAAGACCACAGTAACCGTTAATTGGCTGGATAGCTCACACTAATCTCAACCGTCGTGTGCATGTGACTCTGTGTCAATATGTGTCTGTATGTGAGTGTGTGTGAGTGTGTGTGAGTGTGTGTGTGTGTGTGGGTGGGTGAGTGAGTGTAGTGTGACTCTGTGTCAATATGTGTGGGTGTGAGTGTGAGTGTGTGTGTGTGAGTGTGAGCATCACTCTGTGTCAATATGTGAGTGTGAGTGTGTGTGTGTGAGTGTGAGCGTCACTCTGTGTCAATATGTGAGTGTGAGTGTGTGCGTGTGAGTGTGAGCGTCACTCTGTCAATATATGTGTGTGTGTGAGTGTGTGTGTGTGTGTGAGTGTGTATGTCACTCTGTGTCAATATGTGTGTGTGTCTGCGTGTGAGTGTGTATGTCACTCTGTGTCAATATGTGTGAGTGTGTGTGAGTGTGAGTGTGTATGTCACTCTGTGTCAATATGTGTGAGTGTGTGTGAGTGTGTATGTCACTCTGTGTCAATTAGTGTCTGTGAGTGTGTGTGTGAGTGTGCATGTGACTGTGTCAATATGTGTGTGAGTGAGTGTGTGTATGAGTGTGTGTGTGTGTGAGTGTGTATGTCACTCTGTGTCAATATGTGTGTGTGGGTGTGAGTGTGTGTGTGTGAGTGTGTGAGTGTGTGTGAGTGTGTGTGTGAGTGTGTGTGTGTGTGAGTGTGTATGTCACTCTGTGTCAATATGTGTGTATGTCTGTGTGTGTGTGTGAGTGTGTGTGTGTGAGTGTGTGTGTGAGTGCGTGTGTGAGTGCGTGTGTGTGTGTGAGTGTGAGAGTGTGTGAGTGTGTGAGAGTGTGTGTGAGTGTGAGTGTGTGAGTGTGTGAGTGTGTGAGTGTGTGAGTGTGTGAGTGTGAGTGTGTGAGTGTGTGAGAGTGTGTGAGTGTGTGAGTGTGTGAGTGTGAGTGTGCGAGTGTGTGTGTATGTGACTCGGTGTCTGTGTGTGCCTGAGAGAGACAGAGAGAAACAAAGAAAGAGACAGAGAGATGTAGACTCCAGGTGTTCAGTGCCCATTGGAGACTCCAGGTGTACAGTGCCCATTGGAGACTCCAGGTGTTCAGTGCCCATTGGAGACTCCAGGTGTTCAGTGCCCATTGGAGACTCCAGGTGTTCAGTGCCCATTGGAGACTCCAGGTGTACAGTGCCCATTGGAGACTCCAGGTGTTCAGTGCCCATTGGAGACTCCAGGTGTTCAGTGCCCATTGGGGGCTCCAGGTGTTCAGAGCCCATTGGAGACTCCAGGTGTTCAGTGCCCATTGGGGGCTCCAGGTGTTCAGAGCCCGTTGGGGGCTCCAGGTGTTCAGAGCCCATTGGAGACTCCAGGTGTTCAGTGCCCATTGGAGACTCCAGGTGTACAGTGCCCATTGGGGGCTCCAGGTGTACAGTGCCCATTGGGTGCTCCAGGTGTACAGTGCCCAATGGAGGATCCAGGTGTACAGTGCCCATTGGGGACTCCAGGTGTACAGTGCCCATTGGAGGCTCCAGGTGTACAGTGCCCATTGGGGGCTCCAGGTGTACAGTGCCCATTGGGGATTTGGGGCTCCAGGTGTTCAGTGCCCATTGGGGGCTCCAGGTGTACAGTGCCCATTGGGGACTCCAGGTGTACAGTGCCCATTGGGGACTCCAGGTGTACAGTGCCCATTGGAGGCTCCAGGTGTACAGTGCCCATTGGGGACTCCAGGTGTACAGTGCCCATTGAGGACTCCAGGTGCAGAGTGCCCATTGGGGACACCAGGTGTACAGTGTCCATTGGAGACTCCAGGTGTACAGTGTCCATTGGAGACTCCAGGTGTTCAGTGCCCATTGGAGGATCCAGGTGTACAGTGCCCATTGGGGACTCCAGGTGTACAGTGCCCATTGGAGGCTCCAGGTGTACAGTGCCCATTGGGGACTCCAGGTGTACAGTGCCCATTGGGGACTCCAGGTGCAGAGTGCCCATTGGGGACTCCAGGTGTACAGTGTCCATTGGAGACTCCAGGTGTACAGTGCCCATTGGGGACACCAGGTGTACAGTGTCCATTGGAGACTCCAGGTGTACAGTGCCCATTGGGGACACCAGGTGTACAGTGTCCATTGGAGACTCCAGGTGTACAGTGTCCATTGGAGGCTCCAGGTGTACAGTGCCCATTGGAGGCTCCAGGTGTACAGTGCCCATTGGGGACTCCAGGTGTACAGTGCCCATTGGAGACTCCAGGTGTACAGTGCCCATTGGAGACTCCAGGTGTACAGTGCCCATTGGGGACTCCAGGTGTACAGTGCCCATTGGAGACTCCAGGTGTACAGTGCCCATTGGGGACTCCAGGTGCAGAGTGCCCATTGCGGACTCCAGGTGTACAGTGCCCATTGGAGGCTCCAGGTGTACAGTGCCCATTGGGGACTCCAGGTGTACAGTGCCCATTGGAGGCTCCAGGTGTACAGTGCCCATTGGATGCTCCAGGTGTACAGTGCCCATTGGAGGCTCCAGGTGTACAGTGCCCATTGGGGACTCCAGGTGTACAGTGCCCATTGGAGACTCCAGGTGTACAGTGCCCATTGGAGACTCCAGGTGTACAGTGCCCATTGGTGACTCCAGGTGCAGAGTGCCCATTGGGGACTCCAGGTGTACAGTGCCCATTGGAGACTCCAGGTGTACAGTGCCCATTGGAGGCTCCAGGTGTACAGTGCCCATTGGTGACTCCAGGTGCAGAGTGCCCATTGCGGACTCCAGGTGTACAGTGCCCATTGGAGACTCCAGGTGTACAGTGCCCATTGGTGACTCCAGGTGCAGAGTGCCCATTGGGGACTCCAGGTGTACAGTGCCCATTGGAGGCTCCAGGTCTACAGTGCCCATTGGGGACTCCAGGTGTACAGTGCCCATTGGAGACTCCAGGTGTACAGTGCCCATTCGAGACTCCAGGTGTACAGTGCCCATTGGTGACTCCAGGTGCAGAGTGCCCATTGGGGACTCCAGGTGTACAGTGTCCATTGGAGACTCCAGGTGTACAGTGCCCATTGGGGACACCAGGTGTACAGTGTCCATTGGAGACTCCAGGTGTACAGTGTCCATTGGAGGCTCCAGGTGTACAGTGCCCATTGGGGACTCCAGGTGTACAGTGCCCATTCGAGGCTCCAGGTGTACAGTGCCCATTGGGGACTCCAGGTGTACAGTGCCCATTGGGGACTCCAGGTGTACAGTGTCCATTGGAGACTCCAGGTGTACAGTGCCCATTGGAGGCTCCAGGTGTACAGTGCCCATTGGGGACTCCAGGTGTACAGTGCCCATTGGAGACTCCAGGTGTACAGTGCCCATTGGAGACTCCAGGTGTACAGTGCCCATTGGTGACTCCAGGTGCAGAGTGCCCATTGGGGACTCCAGGTGTACAGTGCCCATTGGAGGCTCCAGGTCTACAGTGCCCATTGGGGACTCCAGGTGTACAGTGCCCATTGGAGACTCCAGGTGTACAGTGCCCATTCGAGACTCCAGGTGTACAGTGCCCATTGGAGGCTCCAGGTGTACAGTGCCCATTGCGGACTCCAGGTGTACAGTGCCCATTGGAGGCTCCAGGTGTACAGTGCCCATTGGGGACTCCAGGTGTACAGTGCCCATTGGAGACTCCAGGTGTACAGTGCCCATTGGAGACTCCAGGTGTACAGTGCCCATTGGGGACTCCAGGTGCTGAGTGCCCATTGCGGACTCCAGGTGTACAGTGCCCATTGGAGGCTCCAGGTGTACAGTGCCCATTGGGGACTCCAGGTGTACAGTGCCCATTGGAGACTCCAGGTGTACAGTGCCCATTGGAGACTCCAGGTGTACAGTGCCCATTGGAGACGCCAGGTGTACAGTGCCCATTGGGGACATAGAAACATAGAAACATAGAAACTAGGAGCAGGAGTAGGTCATTCGGCCCGTCGAGCCTGCTCCACCATTCAATACGATCATGGCTGATCATCCAAATCCAGTACCCTGTCCCTGCTTTCTCACACAGAATCCCCATCAAGCCTGCACCGACACATATCCCACCCTATCCCCGTAACCCCACGTATTTAATTCCCCCTAACATATCCCATCCTATCCCCGTAACCCCACATATTTAATTCCCCCCCTAGTGCCCATTGGAGACTCCAGGTGTACAGTGCCCATTGGAGACTCCAGGTGTACAGTGCCCATTGGAGACTCCAGGTGTACAGTGCCCATTGGAGACTCCAGGTGTACAGTGCCCATTGGAGACTCCAGGTGTACAGTGCCCATTGGAGACTCCAGGTGTACAGTGCCCATTGGAGACTCCAGGTGTACAGTGCCCATTGGAGACTCCAGGTGTACAGTGCCCATTGGAGACTCCAGGTGTACAGTGCCCATTGGAGACTCCAGGTGTACAGTGCCCATTGGAGACTCCAGGTGTACAGTGCCCATTGGAGACTCCAGGTGTACAGTGCCCATTGGAGACTCCAGGTGTACCGTGCCCATTGGAGACTCCAGGTGTACAGTGCCCATTGGAGACTCCAGGTGTACAGTGCCCATTGGGGACTCCAGGTGTGCAGTGCCCATTGGGGACTCCAGGTGTACCGTGCCCATTGGAGACTCCAGGTGTACAGTGCCCATTGGAGACTCCAGGTGTACAGTGCCCATTGGAGACTCCAGGTGTACCGTGCCCATTGGGGATTGGGGTCTCCAGGGGAGGCCCACACCAGACAGGAATATTTAGCCTCTTCTTTTGATAGGCCCATTCTTCTGTCTGCCCATATCCTTGACTTCCAAAGCCCGATCAATGAAAGGGGGCTTTTTTTTCCAATGTGCTCATTGTATGACAAAAAGATGGTCCTCCGCGGGCAGCCAACGGCTGCTGACACCTGTGACCCTCCCAATCCCTTTTGTGATAATCCCGAGAGCGCCAGTAACATATTGATGTAAACTGACCTCACATTATGGTGCGAGGTTTCTGGGTGCTGAGTCACAATAAACTGAAGGAGGAGCAGTTCGACGGAGTGCCCCCTGGTACCTCATTATTAGCCCAATGTGAGAAGGGTTTGCCAGTCCCATCCCAGTTCCCAGAGGAAACCTCCCCTCATTTCGAATGATCAGTCTCTCAATGGGTTGTCTCACGCTGAGAGGCTACAGGCTGGCGGGAGCAGGAACTGAGAAACGACCAGACTGAGATTGTGCTGAGGCACAATGCTCGGGAAGCAGGAAGGGGAAGTGTGAGTTGGATGTGAATCCAAGTCCCACTGCTGAAAGGACAGCTTCCTGACCCCACAAAATATCACTTTTATTTATTTTAAATAAGTTCTATGAGGGATAGAGAGAGGATTGCTTTTATACAGCACAGTACAGCTTCCCTCAAAAACCTCGCAAAGTGCTTCACATACACTGAGGTTCATAGATCGTTAACAGTAGCTAAACATAGCAGCCATTTTGCACACAGGAAGATGCCACAAGCAACAATGACCAGTTAACCAATTTTTGGGGCTTTCAGTGTCTTGGGCTAATACTTATCCCTCAACCAACATCACTAAAAAGCAGATAATCTGGTCATTATCACATTGCTGTTTGTGGGAGCTTGCTGTGCGCAAATTGGCTGCCGCGTTTCCTACATTACAGCAGTGACTACACTTCAAAACTGCTTCACTGGCTGTAAAGTGCTTTGGGACGTCCTTAGGTCATGAAAGGCGCTATATAAATGCAAGTCTTTCTTTCATTGAAGGGGAAATATGGGCCAGTGCACGAGGAGAACTCCCTGGCCATGGGATCTCGAATGGGCACCAAACCACATGTCCTACTGGAAGGTGACACACAGCGAGTGTAACACAGCAGGACTACATGTCCCATCAGAAGGTACAACACCATGGAGTCCTGCTGTGTTACACTCGCTGTGTATCTCCTCCCTCTGATGGGACGTGTTGTCTTTGCTGTGTTTCACTCGCTGCGTATCTCCTCCCTGAGAGGCCTCCAGGAGCAGCAGTGACCGGGGTGATCGGGGTCTCCAGCCCTGAGGCCTGGCCCAGGGACATACTTTGTGACTGATGCCGCCTGTAGGGGGTGGTGTGTGGGGTCAGCCTCACCTCTGACTCAGTGAGCGGTTCGAATCGCTCCCACGCCCCTGGTTCTAGACCTTGGACTTATTTGGGAGTTGTGAATAAAGGTGCAGCAGACAACAGGCTTTAATGAAAGAACTTTGACTTTTATTCAAGGAAGTAAAACACAACACAAACACTCTTAACACTCTAAAGGTGGGGAACACATTGGTACAAGCGAGGGAAATAACCTTAGAAGAATACTTCACCCCTCCCAATCCCACTTCACTAGCTCGGTTGGACTCTGGAGAACCAGGGATAATGCTCACCAAACGAATCCTTGACGGTTGAGAGTTAGGGTTTAGAGTCTTTTGAGTAAAAGGTTTCGTAAGGCCCTTGTTGCCGCGAGGTGTCCGATGGTCACTGAGGCAGTCGCTCTGGTTTCTTCTTGCGTGTCGGTCTGCTTGTGAAGCTGTTGGCCTTCTTTGTTGAACTTCTTGCTGTAACTCTGCCTCTGTTTAAACTGTCTTCTTCCGAGCTGTGGAACTGCCTTCTTGCAGAACTGTGGAAACTGCCTTCTGCCTGCTTCTCCTCAACTCTGTAACTCCAGCACTCACTTTGCTGAAAACAGGCTTTTCGATTGAACTGCAGAACTGCCTTCCGTTGAACTTGAACTGTAACTGTCTTAACTTCAACTCTTGTAACTGCTTGATGGGCCTTCAATTATACTAAATTGAAGTGGCCTTGTCAAAACCAAATCAAATTCTGGTCATTGTAAGACCTCGTCAACAGTAACGACTTTACTAAGTGTCAAATGGCGTGCGTCCTGTCGATCTGTTGTTTAATCGGAGTTTGCATTGTCCTCATGTTTTGGGTTTCTTGCTGGGCCTTGGACTCCTATCTTTATGCATGTCTTTAATGGGTTCTGTGATAGGTTTTAATGGTTCCTGTGTTTTGGGTGGGGCTGCCTTCTCCCAGGGCCTATTGTCCAAATGTTAATGCTTGCTGGGGCTTGAGTGAGGTCATCCCGATTCCCAGACAATGCAATTTAACTGCAATACCCAAAACTGCTATTTACAGAGGTCGAACCCACCTCCTGTGCAGCCTTTTCTCCCTTACAGGTCCAGACATGTCTTTTTAAAATGCCAAAACTTGGTTTTTGGTCTTAAATTCCTTATGTTAGGCCCAAATGCATTTTTATCACTCTGAGGTAGTTCCAAAGTCCTTTTTCCTTAGGTTTTGGGGATCTGCCAATTTTAGAAACCTTACACGCCCCTTTCCATTTCCTCCAATCAGAAAGGGGTCTGGTGCAGGACCTGAGCCCACATCCACTGGGTGTGCCCCCGGTATTGGTGCAGGCACATGAGGTAGGTGGGCAGAGGGAACGCCCGTCCCACCTCATTCACACTGCGACACCTTGCCTCCCCCCGCTGCAGCCGCAGGCATGGCCTGCCCCTAGGGGGCAGCAGCAAAAATCCCAGGGCCACGTGAGGGGCAGGAGGTGACCATCCCGCGCCTGACCAGAAACTTCAGTCGTGAAGGCATCGCAAAGAAACTGATTTGGTGTCAGCCGACCTCCCCATGCTCTTGGATTTCATGTTTGATTAAAGTTGTTTCCAGACTCGTGGGCTCCGTGGTCTGTCCAGAAACCACTGTTAAATAACTTCCAATTATTGGCTCCTCTTTAGTAAGACATCCCGGAGAGGGCCTGTGTTCCGGTTGAGTAGGCCGGCCAGCGACTGAGAGCTTGGTTACCCTCGGGTGAATGGCTTCTAACGCTGAGAGTGTTGTTCTTTAGCGTCTCATTAGATTAAGAGCAGATATATTGAATAACATGGGAAAGTTATTGGTGCTTTTAATGACTTTGGAACCAGCCCAGGTTCCCATTGCTGAAAGGAGATAAGTCCTCTTCACTTTCATTGTGATTCCTGGAACCATATAACAAGTTCTTTGACAAGGAAAGTGCTCTGAATGATTGCAGGAAAGAGATAGGGATATAGCACTGGCTGGGGAGGAGGGCTGGGAGGGTGAGTTCAAGCTTTACACCTCCAAAAATGAAACTTCCAAAACTTAGGTTTCTTTGACTAACTCTTCAACAGTTTACATTGAGACCCACGCAGGACTGCCAACTCTGATCGGCGCGTATTCTGAGAAGCTTCGTCACATGACCTGCCGTCGCCAACCACCCCACTCCCGCCATTGCTTACCCGCACGGCAATCCTCACAGCAATCAGTCAATAATGGTGGCCAAAATACCCACAATCCTCAGCACTCCAGAAATCACTCGCCAACGTGTGGCTTTACCAGTTAGAGTGCGCATGTGCCAGGGCCCCATTGCATCCTGGGTGCGTTAATGGCCTGTTGTTTGTTCTGAGTCCCCCAGAGCAAACAGGAGAAGAGAACGTCCCCATGACTTTTCTCCTGGATGGTCTGGGAGATTAATCTTTAATTCCGGGATCAAGCAAGGAGAGTTGGAAACCCTCTTGGAACCATTCCAATGCAAGGTGCTTGAGGGAGAGTACACTGCTCCATTAGACCTGTTACCAAGCTGTGCATGCACTGGGCTGAAGCAACTTGCTTGGTCTTGGTCTTCAGGGTTTGATTAGGCTGGGCGAAGAGACAACGGGTCTTGCATACATCAGCTGGTGGTCTTTTTAAAGGCTTCCCTTATGTCTAAGTGCTTCTTAATGACCTTTCCAAAAATGTCTGGTAAAGAAGGCAACGTAATTGTTGTTAATGATCATCTCCATGTGTGACTTGGTCTTTGCATTTATGACAACACTTGAATTGATATGAAAGAAAGAAAGTCAAACATACAGATAGACTGGTGACTGACTGACTGACTGGCATTTCTACAGCACCTTTCATGATCTCAGGACATCCCAAAGCACTTTACAGCCAATGAAGTACTTTTTGAAGTGTCGTCACTGTTGTAATGTAGGAAACGCGATTAGTGTCAAATTGTCTCAAAAGCCATCACACGATGAGTTACTTTTTGAAATGCATTGACGACTGTTATGTTCGGCAAATGTAGCAGCCATTCGACACCAGTAAGAGCCCATGAACAGACATGAGGTGAATGACTGGTCAGTCTGTGGTTGGTGAGATGGATTGACGGAGGAATGTTGGCCAGGATACGGAGTAGTGCCGAGAGATCTTTAACATCCATCTGAAGAGAGAGACGGGGCCTCAGCCAACAGACGACGCCTCTGGCACTGTAAAGCTCCCTTAGTACACCTCCTGAGAACATATTAGACGTTAAACAGAAGTCCCAGGCAAATATAAAAGACTCCTGGTTCTTACCTGTTTGTCGGCAGCCTCTGTCAGTCCCTTTAAGGTAAGGCCATGAAGAATCCAACAGCCTGAGGGGGCGTGCCCAGCGCATTTCCCGGAGGGGTCCTCAAACAGGCATTAGGCCCCTCATTAGCAAGAGCAAGGGCCCTAATGCTTGCTTAATGCGGCCACCAGGGACACCTAAATAATTACTCGAGGTAAAATGGCTTCAGACGTATTGCCAGTGCCCACGGGGCACGAGACTTAGCCCTGTGAAACTGGACTTTATTGACCCCGTTTCATGCCAGATAAACGGGCACAATGAGGTCCAATTCCCCCCCAGGGGGTGTGTGTGTGTGTTTATATATCTATCTATATTATTAAAAGCCTTGTGACAGCCTGCGCCTCTTGTCCACAAAGCTTGTTTCCTGTTGTCACAACTTTTAATGTCAACATTTAAAATGGGAAATGCTACATAAAGTATGTCAACACATTATGTAATCTTTATTTAATGGGAGAAGATCGCCTTCCTGTCACACTGTAGTTGCAGGCCTCCTAATACTGGTGGTGCTGTGATGTGAGTCTCCTGGCTGCCCCTCACCATTTGGCATTTTATCCAATTTTTGAGTAGCTTTTTCCCCATTTATATTTCCCTCTTTGTCCATTTGTAGCCCCCCTACGTTTATAGGCCAGTTGTGGCTCAGGACAGCACTCTCACCTGAGTCAGGAGAACTTGGCCTAGAAATTTGGGGGTCTAGCACCAGCCGTTAAGGCCCGCTTTGAAGAACAAATGGCGGCTGCCTCGCTTGCGGCAGGTCCTGCGGCAGCCGCCATTTTTGGATGGCTGGCAGCGCTGCCAATATGAGTGATCGCTAAAATCATGGAGATGATGCAGATTGTGATGTCAGTGAGTGTGCTACGCTCACTTGACACCCGATCTGCCATTTTCGCCGTCGCCGCTCAACTTACTGGCCGTGTTAATCACAACCAGCTGAGCAAGCGTTCAGCAGCAGGAAGGAGCCTCCAGAAACAATATTTAAAGGGATCATCATCAATAACTTGCAGCTGACATGGTTTCTCAGTTTGACTGGCTCTGTCTAAGTTTCTGCAACTCTTGCAGCTTTCTAAACTTGTTTCGAGTTCCTGAGGTCTCCCCTCCGCAACCCCACCACTCGTGGCCAACACTCATAATAACAGCCATGCTGCCACCAGGAACGTCATCGAGCAGACCATCGGGCTGCTGAAGCAACAGTTCCGCTGCCTTGACCGCTCGGGAGGTGCCCTCCAGTACTCGGCGGAGTGGATGTCCCATTTCGTGGTGGTCTGCTGCATGCTCCACAACTTGGCCATCATGAGGGCCCAGCCCTTGCCACCAGGGATTGCGGGACCACCTCAGGAGGAGGAGGAGGGGAAGGAAGAGGAAGAGGAAGAGGACGAGGATGTGGAGGAAGGGAGGAGGCAGGCAGCAGATCCCCATTCTGAATGGGCTGTCTGTGAAGGCCTCATCAGACTCCGATTTCAGTGAAAGAAACCCCAGATCCCCATTGTTCAGCACATCCCCATTATACCATCCCTCTGTCATGGAATATCACAGCATCCTCCTGGACACAAAGCTGAAATGAGAGCCTCCACAAAACAAAGATTCCAAACAAAATTAATATATTTATCACAATTCAATCAATATTAAAATATGGACTAATCATCCTTGTTCATTCTCTTAGTGCCTGTCTTCCCTTTTCCTACTCTAGTGCTCCTACGAAGTGCTCCCCCAGTGGCTGCAACATGGCGGGTGGAGGGCTGCTGACTTTCCATGGGGGAGACTTCAGATAGCCTTGCAGGACGACCTCGACCAGCTGTGGACCTAGTAGGCCCGGCTGTTGACTGCACCACTTCAGCACGAGCGGCAGCAGTCTGGGCTGGCTGGCTAACAGGCAGCGGCAAGGGCAATGACGGAGAGGCGGTGGTGGGAGTAGGAACGCTGTCATCCTGAGAGAGGACGGCAGCTTCTTACTCCACAGATCCACTGCCACTCCCCCAGGGCAGCGCCTCAGCATTCCTAGAAATCTGTTGGAGGACAGATTGCTGGCCGGGCTGCAACACCCTGCAAGCCCCTTTCACCACTTGTAAACCCAGCCACAATGGCAGCAGTCTAAGCCTGGGTGGCAGCAAGCTGAGCCTGCAGGAGAGCCGTCTGCACTTCCACTGCAGCTCTGAGACGTTGGGTCGCTTCTGCCTGTGCTGCAATGGAAGCCACGACATTGCCCATCACACCCAGCATCACGGCTGGGTCCACCAGGTCTCTCCTGGAGTTGTCTGTTATTTCCATCCTGGAAATCAGGGGCTCCAAGCTCTGCGCAAAGCCCTGTCCAATGCTGGAGCCGGACTCCTCCATGCTCCTTGACACTGACAAGAGGCTCTCTGGCAGGCTTGCCATTGCACCTAGCATTTTGGTGTGCATGACCATCACCCTTCTTTGAAGGCCGCCCCATCAAGGTCATCATCTGAGTCCTGTGTAGCAGAACACGTGCGTGAACTCGCTCTCCGGGGTGCTGGCCCCCAAGCTACCCTTTCCCCCTGGCCTTGCTGCAGCCCACTTGTGCCCGGTACCTCACCCTGTGCAGATCCCGCCTCTATCCTAGCCTCTATATTCCGCGCAGTGCCCGTTTCTGAGCTGGTGTCTGCGAGTGTCAGATGCAGTGATGGTGTGTCTTCTTCTTCTCTACAGCATGAGGGACAGGCTGGCCTGCTGACAGTTCTTGGGTATCTGAAAGTAGAAAGGCACAAGGGTCGGGTTGTGATGAGGGGAGGGGGGGAAAGCAAGATATCCATGCATACACCATCAGCAGCTTGCAAGTGAGAAGAGATTGTGGAATGAGGGGGAAGTGGGTTGTGAGAAGAAGGATTGGGAATGGCCACAACAAAATTATCAGCAAGGGCTTCAACTCCTCCCATTGCCACTGCCTCGGTCACTGCCCCTCCAATGAGGCTGAGCCTGGAGTCCTCCAGCTGGCCCGGGGTCTGTACAGCAGCTTGGCCACCTATTGTCTGCTGTTCTTCCCGGCGGTTATAAGCCACCTTTGCCTGCAAGAGAAAGGGGAAGTGTGTCAGTGAGTGTGGTGTAATGTGTTTGGGTGATGTGTGTGTCAGTGAGTGTGGTGCAATGTGTTTGGGTGATGTGTGTGTCAGTGAGTGTGGTGCAATGCATTTGGGTGAAGTGTGTCAGTGAGTGTGGTGCAATGTGTTTGGGTGAAGTGTGTCAGTGAGTGTGGTGCAATGTGTTTGGGTGAAGTGTGTCAGTGAGTGTGGTGCAATGTGTTTGGGTGATGTGTGTCAGTGAGTGTGGTGCAATGTGTTTGGGTGATGTGTGTGTCAGTGAGTGTGGTGCAATGTGTTTGGGTGAAGTGTGTCAGTGAGTGTGGTGCAATGTGTTTGGGTGAAGTGTGTCAGTGAGTGTGGTGCAATGTGTTTGGGTGAAGTGTGTCAGTGAGTGTGGTGCAATGTGTTTGGGTGAAGTGTGTCAGTGAGTGTGGTGCAATGTGTTTCGGTGAAGTGTGTCAGTGAGTGTGGTGCAATGTGTTTGGGTGATGTGTGTCAGTGAGTGTGGTGCAATGTGTTTGGGTGAAGTGTGTCAGTGAGTGTGGTGCAATGTGTTTGGGTGAAGTGTGTCAGTGAGTGTGGTGCAATGTGTTTGGGTGATGTGTGTCAGTGAGTGTGGTGCAATGTGTTTCAGGTGAAGTGTGTCAGTGAGTGTGGTGCAATGTGTTTGGGTGAAGTGTGTCAGTGAGTGTGGTGCAATGTGTTTGGGTGATGTGTGTCAGTGAGTGTGGTGCAATGTGTTTGGGTGAAGTGTGTCAGTGAGTGTGGTGCAATGTGTTTGGGTGAAGTGTGTCAGTGAGTGTGGTGCAATGTGTTTGGGTGATGTGTGTCAGTGAGTGTGGTGCAATGTGTTTAGGTGATGTGTGTCAGTGAGTGTGGTGCAATGTGTTTGGGTGAAGTGTGTCAGTGAGTGTGGTGCAATGTGTTTGGGTGATGTGTGTGTCAGTGAGTGTGGTGCAATGTGTTTGGTGAAGTGTGTCAGTGAGTGTGGTGCAATGTGTTTGGGTGATGTGTGTCAGTGAGTGTGGTGCAAAGTGTTTGGGTGATGTGTGTGTCAGTGAGTGTGGTGCAATGTGTTTCGGTGATGTGTGTCAGTGAGTGTGGTGCAATGTGTTTGGGTGATGTGTGTCAGTGAGTGTGGTGCAATGTGTTTCAGTGAAGTGTGTCAGTGAGTGTGGTGCAATGTGTTTGGGTGAAGTGTGTCAGTGAGTGTGGTGCAATGTGTTTGGGTGATGTGTATCAGTGAGTGTGGTGCAATGTGTTTCAGTGAAGTGTGTCAGTGAGTGTGGTGCAATGTGTTTGGGTGAAGTGTGTCAGTGAGTGTGGTGCAAAGTGTTTGGGTGATGTGTGTGTCAGTGAGTGTGGTGCAATGTGTTTGGGTGATGTGTGTCAGTGAGTGTGGTGCAATGTGTTTGGGTGAAGTGTGTCAGTGAGTGTGGTGCAATGTGTTTGGGTGAAGTGTGTCAGTGAGTGTGGTGCAATGTGTTTGGGTGAAGTGTGTCAGTGAGTGTGGTGCACTGTGTTTGGGTGATGTGTGTCAGTGAGTGTGGTGCAATGTGTTTCGGTGAAGTGTGTCAGTGAGTGTGGTGCAATGTGTTTCGGTGAAGTGTGTCAGTGAGTGTGCTGCAATGTGTTTCGGTGAAGTGTGTCAGTGAGTGTGGTGCAATGTGTTTGGGTGATGTGCCTGCCATGGTTGAATAGCTGTCGGTGTGTGCAAGGTGTGAGATGTGGGTGTGAGGGTGAAGTGAAGCTATGATTGTGAGGTATGAGTGGCGATAGGTAGAGATTGTTGGTGGGTGAGTGCTGGGGGTGCAGTACATGGAGCAGTGTGTGAGGCTTGTGGTGCAGGTAACTTCCTGCCATCCTGGGGGACCAGCACATCCCGCCCTCTTTGAATTTTCACTACCAACGCCTCGAGTGCAGAATCTGAAACCTTCTTGCCCTCTGCCTGGGTTGTTGTTGAACCTTGTCTTCATCCAGACTGACAACGAGGTGCTGCTGCAACCAAGCCCCTCCCCTTTAAGTAGTGCAGACAGCCGAGGCCAAACAGTACTGGCCATTAGACAGCACCCGCTATTGGCCCGCCTGTTGAGCGCTGAGCCAATCGGCAGCGCGTTTAGAGCTGAGATCAGCGCTGCGATCATGTTAATGAGCAGGCAGCGTGAATTTTGCGATCAACGGGCGCGGTCAAATAGCCCTGGCCCTTGGCACCACCTGTGTTCGGCCCTTATCCAATTTCTAGGTCACAGGGTTCAAGTTCCACTCCAGAGACTTGAGCAAGAATCCAGGCTGATGCTCCAGTGCAGTACTGAGGGATCGCTGCACTGTCGGTGGGGAGGTACTGAGGGAGCGCTGCACTGTCGGAGGGGCAGTACTGAGGGAGCGCTGCACTGTCGGAGTGGCAGTACTGAGAGAGCGCCGCACTGTCGGAGGGTCAGTACTGAGGGAGTGCTGCACTGTCGGAGGGGCAGTACTGAGGGAGCGCTGCACAGTCGGAGGGGCAGTACTGAGAGAGCGCCGCACTGTCGGAGGGTCAGTACTGAGGGAGTGCTGCACTGTCGGAGGGGCAGTACTGAGGGAGCGCTGCACAGTCGGAGGGGCAGTACTGAGGGAGTGCTGCACAGTCGGAGGGGCAGTACTGAGGGAGCGCTGCACTGTCGGTGGGGCAGTACTGAGGGAGCGCTGCACAGTCGGTGGGGAGGTACTGAGGGAGCGCTGCACTGTCGGTGGGGCAGTACTGAGGGAGCGCTGCACAGTCGGTGGGGAGGTACTGAGGGAGCGCTGCACTGTCGGAGGGGCAGTACTGAGGGAGCGCTGCACAGTCGGAGGGGCAGTACTGAGGGAGCGCTGCACTGTCGGTGGGGCAGTACTGAGGGAGCGCTGCACAGTCGGTGGGGAGGTACTGAGGGAGCGCTGCACAGTCGGAGGGGCAGTACTGAGGGAGCGCTGCACTGTCGGTGGGGCAGTACTGAGGGAGCGCTGCACAGTCGGTGGGGAGGTACTGAGGGAGCGCTGCACAGTCGGAGGGGCAGTACTGAGGGAGCGCTGCACAGTCGGTGGGGAGGTACTGAGGGAGCGCTGCACAGTCGGAGGGGCAGTACTGAGGGAGCGCTGCACAGTCGATGGGGAGGTACTGAGGGAGCGCTGCACAGTCGGAGGGGCAGTACTGAGGGAGCGCTGCACAGTCGGAGGGGCAGTACTGAGGGAGCGCTGCACAGTCGGAGGGGCAGTACTGAGGGAGCGCTGCACAGTCGGAGTGGCAGTGCTGAGGGAGCGCTGCACAGTCGGAGGGGCAGTACTGAGGGAGCGCTGCACAGTCGGAGGGGCAGTACTGAGGGAGCGCTGCACAGTCGGAGTGGCAGTACTGAGGGAGCGCTGCACAGTCGGAGGGGCAGTGCTGAGGGAGCGCTGCACAGTCGGAGTGGCAGTGCTGAGGGAGTGCTGCACAGTCGGAGGGGCAGTGCTGAGGGAGCGCTGCACTGTCGGAGGGGCAGTGCTGAGGGAGTGCTGCACAGTCGGAGGGGCAGTACTGAGGGAGCGCTGCACAGTCGGAGGGGCAGTACTGAGGGAGTGCTGCACTGTCGGAGGGGCAGTACTGAGGGAGCGCTGCACTGTCGGAGGGGCAGTACTGAGGGAGTGCTGCACAGTCGGAGTGGCAGTGCTGAGGGAGCGCTGCACAGTCGGAGGGTCAGTACTGAGGGATCGCTGCACTGTTGGAGGGTCAGTACTGAGGGAGCGCTGCACTGTCGGAGGAGCAGTACTGAGGGACCGCTGCACAGTCAGAGTGTCAGTGCTGAGGGAGCGCTGCACAGTCGGAGGGGCAGTACTGAGGGAGTGCTGCACTGTCGGAGGGGCAGTACTGAGGGAGCGCTGCACTATCGGAGGGGCAGTACTGAGGGAGTGCTGCACAGTCGGAGTGGCAGTGCTGAGGGAGCGCTGCACAGTCGGAGGGTCAGTACTGAGGGATCGCTGCACTGTTGGAGGGTCAGTACTGAGGGAGCGCTGCACTGTCGGAGGAGCAGTACTGAGGGACCGCTGCACAGTCAGAGTGGCAGTGCTGAGGGAGCGCTGCACAGTCGGAGGGGCAGTGCTGAGGGAGCGCTGCACAGTTGGAGGGGCAGTGCTGAGGGAGCGCTGCACAGTCGGAGGGGCAGTACTGAGGGAGCGCTGCACTGTCGGAGGGGCAGTGCTGAGGGAGTGCTGCACAGTTGGAGGGGCAGTGCTGAGGGAGCACTGCACAGTCAGAGGGGCAGTGCTGAGGGAGTGCTGCACTGTTGGAGGGGCAGTGCTGAGGGAGCGCTGCACAGTCGGAGGGGCAGTACTGAGGGAGCGCTGCACTGTCGGAGGGGCAGTGCTGAGGGAGTGCTGCACAGTTGGAGGGGCAGTGCTGAGGGAGCGCTGCACAGTCGGAGGGGCAGTGCTGAGGGAGTGCTGCACAGTCGGAGGGGCAGTGCGGAGGGAGTGCTGCACAGTCGGAGGGGCAATACTGAGGGAGTGCTGCACAGTCGGAGGGGCAGTACTGAGGGAGCGCCGCACTGTCGGAGGGGCAGTACTGAGGGAGTGCTGCACAGTCGGAGGGGCAGTACTGAGGGAGTGCTGCACAGTCGGAGGGGCAGTACTGAGGGAGCGCCGCACTGTCGGAGGGGCAGTACTGAGGGAGTGCTGCACAGTCGGAGGGGCAGTACTGAGGGAGCGCCGCACTGTCGGAGGGGCAGTACTGAGGGAGCGCCGCACTGTCGGAGGGGCAGTACTGAGGGAGTGCTGCACAGTCGGAGGGGCCCTCTTTCGGGTGAGACGTTAAACCAGGGTTTCTGTGGGTCTTCCACAGAAGTTATGGCCCACGATTGGGAGACCCTCCCCCACACCCACAGAAATTCCACCCCGAAACGTTTGACGCTGGCTTTTCTGGTCCATAACACCTGGATCAGGCATTTACCTCCCATCCCCACCACCCCCACCCCCGGCCCGGCCCCCCATAGCCTGTTAAGTATGTCTGATACGAGGGCGAGGGAGCGAGAGGTGAATGCAGCCACTGCCAGGAATGGTTCTGCTCTGATACTTACAGCATTCCCCCAATACCCAGCTAACTGGTATCTGTTACCTCGCCAACAATACTGCTATTGACGATCTCTCCACACAGTAATCGTGACAGGGAATCGACACTGGCTGCAGCTCCGGTTCACCTCACACTGACTGGCTCCCCAGACAAGGCCTTTTCATTTGGTGGAAAGTGCTCCCTTTGTTTCAGGCCTCCCCTTCAGGCCCCGGCTTCCTCCCACACAGGATATCTCTGACTCAGTTCCACGGCTGTCGTGGTCTGATACTGAAACGGGCTTCCATTAACTCGGCACATTGTGCGGTAACTGCACAGTGATCGGCACAGTGCAGTTTTGTGCGAGAGCATCCACTGGGAAGGGGAGCGCAATGGCAATCGTATCCAACAGGACCCTCCCAAAACCGATAACTGGTGTTCCCCAAGGGTCAGGTTTGGGTCTATTACTCTTTGCAATTTTTATAAACTACCTAGACTCAGGTGTAGGGAGCAGCATTATAAAGTTTGCGGATGATACAAAACTTGGCAATCTGGTAGATAGTGATGAGGATAGTTGGAGACTTCAGGATGAGACAGGATGGTGAAATGGGCAGAAGCAGGGCAGACAGACTTCAATGCGGAGAAGTGTGAAGTGATGCACTTTGGGAGGACTAATATGGAAAGACTGTCGAATATAAATGACATGATTTTGAAAAGAGACCTTGGTGTCCACAAACACAAATCCTAAAAGGTGGCAGAGCAAGTTGATAAGGTGGTTAAAACAGCAGACGGAATACTTGGGTTTATAAATAGAGAAATAGAATATAAAAGCAAAGGGATCCTGCTAGAATTTTATAAATCACTGGTTAGGCCTCAGCTGGAGTATTGTGGACAATTCTGGGCCCCACACTTCAGGGAAGATGGAAAGGCCTCAGAAAGGGTACAGAGGAGGTTTCCCAGGATGTTACCAGGGATGAGGAATTCAGTTATGAGGAGAGGTTGGAAAAGTTAGGACTGTTCTCCTTGGAACAGAGAAGGTTAAGAGGTGACCTAATAGAGGTTTTCCAGATGATGAGAGGTTTTGAAAGGGTAGATGGAGAAAAACTATTCCCTCTGGCGAGAGGGTCAATAACCAGAGGTCACAGATTGAAAATCATTGGCAAAAGGTCTCGAGGGGAGATGAGGAGAATTTGTTTCACTCAGAGAGTTGGGGGGATCTGGAACGCTCGACCTGAAAATGTCGTGGAAGCTGATTCTATAAATAAATTGGAAGTGGAGTTGGACAGTACTGGAGGATGAGGAACAGGGTTACAGACAACAAGCGGGGATGTGGGACTGAGCACGACTGCTCTTTCAAAGAGCCAGCACAGGCACGACGGGCGAATGTGCTGTAAGTTTCTATGATTCTCTGATTTAATGAACTCTGTACAGTTACAGTGAGTAACCCTTACCCTGAATAAACAGTGACTCTGTACAGTTACACAGTGAGTGACCCTTACCCTGAATAAACAGGGACTCTGTACAGTTACACAGTGAGTGAACCTTACCCTGAATAAACAGTAACTCTGTACAGTTACAGTGAGTGACCCTTACCCTGAATAAACATTGACTCTGTACAGTTACAGTGAGTGACTCTTACCCTGAATAAACAGTGACTCTGTACAGTTACACAGTGAGTGACCCTTACCCTGAATAAACAGTGACTCTGTACAGTTACAGTGAATGACACTTACCCTGAATAAACAGCGACTCTGTACAGTTACAATGAGTGACTCTTACCCTGAATAAACAGTGACTCTGTACAGTTACACAGAGAGTGCCCCTTACCCTGAATAAACAGTGACTCTGTACAGTTACACAGTGAGTGACCCTTACCCTGAATACACAGTGACTCTGTACAGTTACAGTGAGTGACACTTACCCTGAATAAACAGCGACTCTGTCCAGTTACACAGTGAGTGACCCTTACCCTGAATAAACAGTGACTCTGTACAGTTACAGTGAGTGACCCTTACCCTGAATAAACAGTGACTGTAAATTTACACAGTGAGTGACCCTTACCCTGAATAAACAGGGACTCTGTACAGTTACAGTGAGTGAACCTTACCCTGAATAAACAGTAACTCTGTACAGTTACACAGTGAGTGACCCTTACCCTGAATAAACAGGGACTCTGTCCAGTTACAGTGAGTGAACCTTACCCTGAATAAACAGTGACTCTGTACAGTTACACAGTGAGTGACCCTTACCCTGAATAAACAGTGACTCTGTACAGTTACACAGTGACTGACCCTTACCCTGAATAAACAGTGACTCTGTACACAGAATCACAGAATCCCCACAGTGCAGATAGAGTCCATTTCGGCCCATCGAGCCTGCACCGACCCATATGCCACCCTATCCCCGTAACCCCTCGTATTTAATACCCCCTAACACTAAGGGTCAATTTATCATAGCCAAATCAACCGAACACGCACATCTTTGGACTGTGGGAGGAAACCGGAGCACCCGGAGGAAACCCACGCAGACACGGGGAGAATGTGCAAACTCCACACAGACAGTCACCCGGGGCCAGATTCAAACCCGGGTCCCTGGCGCTGTGAGGCAATAGTGCTAACCACTATGCCACCGTGTTGCCCACAGTGAATGACCCTTACCCTGAATAAACAGCGACTCTGTACAGTTAAAAAGTGAGTGACCCTCACCCTGAAAAAACAGTGACTCTGTACAGTTATGATGTGGAGATGCCGGCGTTGGACTGGGGTGGACAAAAATGAGAAGTCGCACAACACCAGGTTATAGTCCAACAGATTTATTTAATTTTACAAGCTTTCGAAGCAATTCGCTCCTTCGTCAGGTAAGTTAGCAGTTAAATATAAATCTGTTGGACTATAACCTGGTGTTGTGCGACTTCTCATTTCTGTACAGTTACACATTGAGTGAACCTCACCCTGAATAAACAGTGAATCTGTAAAGTTACACAGTGAGTGACCCTTACCCTGAATAAACAGGGACTCTGTACAGTTACACAGTGAGTGACACTTACCCTGAATAAACACTGACTCTGTACAGTTGCAGTGAGTGAACCTTACCCTGAATACACAGTGACTCTGTACAGTTACACAGTGAGTGACCCTTACCCTGAATAAACAGTGACTCTGTACAGTTACAGTGAGTGACCCTTACCCTGAATAAACAGTGACTCTGTACAGTTACAGTGAAAGACACTTACCCAGAATAAACAGTAACTCTGTACATTTACACAGTGAGTGACCCTTACCCTGAATAAACAGTAACTCTGTACAGTTACACAGTGAGTGACCCTTACCCTGAATAAACAGGGACTCTGTCCAGTTACAGTGAGTGAACCTTACCCTGAATAAACAGTGACTCTGTACAGTTACACAGTGAGTGACCCTTACCCTGAATAAACAGTGACTCTGTACAGTTACACAGTGACTGACCCTTACCCTGAATAAACAGTGACTCTGTACACAGAATCACAGAATCCCCACAGTGCAGATAGAGTCCATTTCGGCCCATCGAGCCTGCACCGACCCATATGCCACCCTATCCCCGTAACCCCTCGTATTTAATACCCCCTAACACTAAGGGTCAATTTATCATAGCCAAATCAACCGAACACGCACATCTTTGGACTGTGGGAGGAAACCGGAGCACCCGGAGGAAACCCACGCAGACACGGGGAGAATGTGCAAACTCCACACAGACAGTCACCCGGGGCCAGATTCAAACCCGGGTCCCTGGCGCTGTGAGGCAATAGTGCTAACCACTATGCCACCGTGTTGCCCACAGTGAATGACCCTTACCCTGAATAAACAGCGACTCTGTACAGTTAAAAAGTGAGTGACCCTCACCCTGAAAAAACAGTGACTCTGTACAGTTATGATGTGGAGATGCCGGCGTTGGACTGGGGTGGACAAAAATGAGAAGTCGCACAACACCAGGTTATAGTCCAACAGATTTATTTAATTTTACAAGCTTTCGAAGCAATTCGCTCCTTCGTCAGGTAAGTTAGCAGTTAAATATAAATCTGTTGGACTATAACCTGGTGTTGTGCGACTTCTCATTTCTGTACAGTTACACATTGAGTGAACCTCACCCTGAATAAACAGTGAATCTGTAAAGTTACACAGTGAGTGACCCTTACCCTGAATAAACAGGGACTCTGTACAGTTACACAGTGAGTGACACTTACCCTGAATAAACACTGACTCTGTACAGTTGCAGTGAGTGAACCTTACCCTGAATACACAGTGACTCTGTACAGTTACACAGTGAGTGACCCTTACCCTGAATAAACAGTGACTCTGTACAGTTACAGTGAGTGACCCTTACCCTGAATAAACAGTGACTCTGTACAGTTACAGTGAAAGACACTTACCCAGAATAAACAGTAACTCTGTACATTTACACAGTGAGTGACCCTTACCCTGAATAAACAGT
Organism: Squalus acanthias; assembly: GCA_030390025.1. Classification (NCBI taxonomy): domain Eukaryota; kingdom Metazoa; phylum Chordata; class Chondrichthyes; order Squaliformes; family Squalidae; genus Squalus; species Squalus acanthias. The sequence continues at coordinate 2,384,547 of JASTWF010000046.1, forward strand.
GACTCTGTACAGTTGCAGTGAGTGAACCTTACCCTGAATACACAGTGACTCTGTACAGTTACACAGTGAGTGACCCTTACACTGAATAAACAGTGACTCTGTACAGTTACACAGTGAGTGACCCTTACCCTGAATAAACAGTGACTCTGTACAGTTACACAGTGAGTGACCCTTATCCTGAATAAACATTGACTCTGTACAGTTACACAGTGAGTGACACTTACCCTGAATAAACACTGACTCTGTACAGTTGCAGTGAGTGAACCTTACCCTGAATACACAGTGACTCTGTACAGTTACACAGTGAGTGACCCTTACCCTGAATAAACAGTGACTCTGTACAGTTACAGTGAGTGACCCTTACCCTGAATAAACAGTGACTCTGTACAGTTACAGTGAAAGACACTTACCCAGAATAAACAGTAACTCTGTACATTTACACAGTGAGTGACCCTTACCCTGAATAAACAGTGACTCTGTACAGTTGCAGTGAGTGAACCTTACCCTGAATACACAGTGACTCTGTACAGTTAGAGTGAAAGACACTTACCCAGAATAAACAGTAACTCTGTACATTTACACAGTGAGTGACCCTTACCCTGAATAAACAGTGACTCTGTACAGTTGCAGTGAGTGAACCTTACCCTGAATAAACAGTGACTCTGTACAGTTACACAGTGAGTGACCCTTACACTGAATAAACAGTGACTCTGTACAGTTACACAGTGAGTGACCCTTACCCTGAATAAACAGTGACTCTGTACAGTTACACAGTGAGTGACCCTTATCCTGAATAAACATTGACTCTGTACAGTTACACATTGAGTGACCCTTACCCTGAATAAACAGTGACTCTGTACAGTTACACAGTGAGTGACCCTTATCCTGAATAAACAGTGACTCTGTACAGTTACACAGCGAGTGACCCTTACCCTGAATAAACAGTGACTCTGTACAGTTACACATTGAGTAACGCTCACCCTGAATAAACAGTGAATCTGTAAAGTTACACAGTGAGTGACCCTTACCCTGAATAAACAGGGACTATGTAGAGTTACACAGTGAGTGACATTTACCCTGAATAAACAGTGACTCTGTACAGTTACGGTGAGTGACCCTTACCCTGAATAAACAGGGACTATGTAGAGTTACACAGTGAGTGACATTTACCCTGAATAAACAGTGACTCTGTACAGTTACAGTGAGTGACCCTTACCCTGAATAAACAGCGACTCTGTCCAGTTACACAGTGAGTGACCCTTACCCTGAATAAACAGTGACTCTGTACAGTTGCAGTGAGTGACCCTTACCCTGAATAAACAGTGACTCTGTACAGTTACAGTGAGTGACCCTTACCCTGAATAAACAGTGACTGTAAATTTACACAGTGAGTGACCCTTACCCTGAATAAACAGGGACTCTGTACAGTTACAGTGAGTGAACCTTACCCTGAATAAACAGTAACTCTGTACAGTTACACAGTGAGTGACCCTTACCCTGAATAAACAGGGACTCTGTCCAGTTACAGTGAGTGAACCTTACCCTGAATAAACAGTGACTCTGTACAGTTACACAGTGAGTGACCCTTACCCTGAATAAACAGTGACTCTGTACAGTTACACAGTGACTGACCCTTACCCTGAATAAACAGTGACTCTGTACACAGAATCACAGAATCCCCACAGTGCAGATAGAGTCCATTTCGGCCCATCGAGCCTGCCTATATGCCACCCTATCCCCGTAACCCCTCGTATTTAATACCCCCTAACACTAAGGGTCAATTTATCATAGCCAAATCAACCGAACACGCACATCTTTGGACTGTGGGAGGAAACCGGAGCACCCGGAGGAAACCCACGCAGACACGGGGAGAATGTGCAAACTCCACACAGACAGTCACCCGGGGCCAGATTCGAACCCGGGTCCCTGGCGCTGTGAGGCAATAGTGCTAACCACTATGCCACCGTGTTGCCCACAGTGAATGACCCTTACCCTGAATAAACAGCGACTCTGTACAGTTAAAAAGTGAGTGACCCTCACCCTGAAAAAACAGTGACTCTGTACAGTTATGATGTGGAGATGCCGGCGTTGGACTGGGGTGGACAAAAATGAGAAGTCGCAAAACACCAGGTTATAGTCCAACAGATTTATTTAATTTTACAAGCTTTCGAAGCAATTCGCTCCTTCGTCAGGTAAGTTAGCAGTTAATAATAAATCTGTTGGACTATAACCTGGTGTTGTGCGACTTCTCATTTCTGTACAGTTACACATTGAGTGAACCTCACCCTGAATAAACAGTGAATCTGTAAAGTTACACAGTGAGTGACCCTTACCCTGAATAAACAGGGACTCTGTACAGTTACACAGTGAGTGACACTTACCCTGAATAAACACTGACTCTGTACAGTTGCAGTGAGTGAACCTTACCCTGAATACACAGTGACTCTGTACAGTTACACAGTGAGTGACCCTTACCCTGAATAAACAGTGACTCTGTACAGTTACAGTGAGTGACCCTTACCCTGAATAAACAGTGACTCTGTACAGTTACAGTGAAAGACACTTACCCAGAATAAACAGTAACTCTGTACATTTACACAGTGAGTGACCCTTACCCTGAATAAACAGTGACTCTGTACAGTTGCAGTGAGTGAACCTTACCCTGAATACACAGTGACTCTGTACAGTTACACAGTGAGTGACCCTTACACTGAATAAACAGTGACTCTGTACAGTTACACAGTGAGTGACCCTTACCCTGAATAAACAGTGACTCTGTACAGTTACACAGTGAGTGACCCTTATCCTGAATAAACAGTGACTCTGTACAGTTACACATTGAGTGACCCTTACCCTGAATAAACAGTGACTCTGTACAGTTACACAGTGAGTGACCCTTATCCTGAATAAACAGTGACTCTGTACAGTTACACAGCGAGTGACCCTTACCCTGAATAAACAGTGACTCTGTACAGTTACACATTGAGTAACGCTCACCCTGAATAAACAGTGAATCTGTAAAGTTACACAGTGAGTGACCCTTACCCTGAATAAACAGGGACTATGTAGAGTTACACAGTGAGTGACATTTACCCTGAATAAACAGTGACTCTGTACAGTTACGGTGAGTGACCCTTACCCTGAATAAACAGGGACTATGTAGAGTTACACAGTGGGTGACATTTACCCTGAATAAACAGTGACTCTGTACAGTTACAGTGAGTGACCCTTACCCTGAATAAACAGCGACTCTGTCCAGTTACACAGTGAGTGACCCTTACCCTGAATAAACAGTGACTCTGTACAGTTGCACAGAGAGTGACCCTTACCCTGAATAAACAGTGACTCTGTACAGTTACAGTGAGTGACCCTTACCCTGAATAAACAGTGACTCTGTACAATTAAACAGCGAGTGACCCTTACCCTGAATAATCAGTGACTCTGTACAGTTACAGTGAGTGACCCTTACCCTGAATAAACAGTGACTCTGTACAGTTACACAGTGAGTGACCCTTACCCTGAATAAACTGTGACTCTGTACAGTTACACAGTGAGTGACCCTTATCCTGAATAAACAGTGACTCTGTACAGTTACACAGTGAGTGACCCTTACCCTGAATAAACAGCGGCTCTGTACAGTTACACAGTGAGTGACCATTACCCTGAATAAACAGTGACTCTGTACAGTTACACAGTGAGTGACCCTTATCCTGAATAAACAGTGACTCTGTACAGTTACACAGTGAGTGATCCTTACCCTGAATAAACAGCGACTCTGTCCAGTTCCACAATGAGTGACCCTTACCCTGAATAAACATTGACTCTGTGCAGTTACACAATGAGTGACCCTTACCCTGAATAAACATTGACTCTGTACAGTTACAGTGAGTGACCCTTACCCTGAATAAACAGCGACTCTGTCCAGTTACACAGTGAGTGACCCTTACCCTGAATAAACAGTGACTCTGTACAGTTGCACAGAGAGTGACGCTTACCCTGAATAAACAGTGACTCTGTACAGTTACAGTGAGTGACCCTTACCCTGAATAAACAGTGACTCTGTACAATTAACCAGCGAGTGACCCTTACCCTGAATAATCAGTGACTCTGTACAGTTACAGTGAGTGACCCTTACCCTGAATAAACTGTGACTCTGTACAGTTACACAGTGAGTGACCCTTACCCTGAATAAACAGTGAATCTGTAAAGTCACACAGTGAGTGACCCTTACCCTGAATAAACAGTGACTCTGTACAGTTACACAGCGAGTGACCCTTACCTTGAATAAACAGTGACTCTGTACAGTTACAGTGAGTGACCCTTACCCTGAATAAAGAGTGACTCTGTACAGTTACACAGTGAGTGACCCTTACCCTGAATAAACAGTGACTCTGTACAGTTACACAGTGAGTGACCCTTACCCTGAATAAACAGTGACTCTGTACAGTTACACAGTGAGTGACCCTTACCCTGAATAAACAGTGACTCTGTACAGTTACACATTGAGTGAGCCTCACCCTGAATAAACAGCGACTCTGTACAGTTACACATTGAGTGACCCTCGCCCTAAATAAACAGTGACTCTGTACAGTTACACAGCGAGTGAGCCTTACCTTGAATAAACAGTGACACTGTACAGTTACACAGTGAGTGACCCTTACCCTGAATAAACAGCGACTCTGTCCAGTTACAGTGAGTGACCCTTACCCTGAATAAACAGTGACTCTGTACAGTTAGACAATGAGTGACAATTACCCTGAATAAACAGTGACTCTGTACAGTTAAAGTGAGTGACCCTTACCCTGAATAAATAGTGATTCTGGACAGTTACAGTAAGTGACCCTTACCCTGAATAAACAGTGACTCTGTACATTTACACAGTGAGTGACGCTTACCCTGAATAAACAGTGACTCTGTACATTTACACAGTGAGTGACGCTTACCCTGAATAAACAGTGACTCTGTACAGTTACATAGTGAATGACCCTTACCCTGAATAAACAGTGACTCTGTACAGTTACACAGTGAGTGACCCTTACACTGAATAAACAGTGACTCTGTTCAGTTACACAGTGAGTGACCCTTACCCTGAATAAACAGTGACTCTGTACAGTTACACAGTGAGTGACCCTTACCCTGAATAAACAGTGACTCTGTACAGTTACACAGAGAGTGACCCTTGCCCTGAATAAACAGTGAATCTGTAAAGTTACACAGTGAGTGACCCTTACCCTGAATAAACAGGGTCTATGTAGAGTTACACAGTGAGTGACACTTACCCTGAATAAACAGTGACTCTGTACAGTAACGGTGAGTGATCCTTACCCTGAATAAAGAGCGACTCTGTCCAGTTACACAGTGAGTGACCCTTACCCTGAATAAACAGTGACTCTGTACAGTTACACAGTGAGTGACGCTTACCCTGAATAAACAGCGACTCTGTACAGTTACACAGCGAGTGACCCTTACCCTGAATAAAGAGTGACTCTGTACAGTTACAAAGTGAGTGACCCTTACCTTGAATAAACAGTGACACTGTACAGTTACACAGTGAGTGACGGTTACCCTGAATAAACAGTGACTCTGTACAGTTACATAGTGAGTGACCCTTACCCTGAATAAACAGTGACTCTGTACAGTTAAAGTGAGTGACCCTTACCCTGAATAAATAGTGATTCTGGACAGTTACAGTAAGTGACCCTTACCCTGAATAAACAGTGACTCTGTACATTTACACAGTGAGTGACGCTTACCCTGAATAAACAGTGACTCTGTACTGTTACATAGTGAGTGACCCTTACCCTGAATAAACAGTGACTCTGTACAGTTACACAGTGAGTGCCCCTTACACTGAATAAACAGTGACTCTGTACAGTTACACAGCGAGTGACCCTTACCCTGAATAAAGAGTGACTCTGTACAGTTACACAGTGAGTGACCCTTACATTTGAATAAACAGTGACACTGTACAGTTACACAGTGAGTGACGGTTACCCTGAATAAACAGTGACTCTGTACAGTTACATAGTGAGTGACCCTTACCCTGAATAAACAGTGACTCTGTACAGTTAAAGTGAGTGACCCTTACCCTGAATAAATAGTGATTCTGGACAGTTACAGTAAGTGACCCTTACCCTGAATAAACAGTGACTCTGTACATTTACACAGTGAGTGACGCTTACCCTGAATAAACAGTGACTCTGTACAGTTACATAGTGAGTGACCCTTACCCTGAATAAACAGTGACTCTGTACAGTTACACAGTGAGTGCCCCTTACACTGAATAAACAGTGACTCTGTACAGTTACACAGTGAGTGACCCTTACCCTGAATAAACAGTGACTCTGTACAGTTACACAGTGAGTGACCCTTACCCTGAATAAACAGTGATTCTGTACAGTTACACAGAGAGTGACCCTTGCCCTGAATAAACACTGACTCTGTACAGTTACACAGTGAGTGACCCTTATCCTGAATAAACATTGACTCTGTACAGTTACACATTGAGTGACCCTTACCCTGAATAAACAGTGACTCTGTACAGTTACACAGTGAGTGAACCTTATCCTGAATAAACAGTGACTCTGTACAGTTACACAGTGAGTGAACCTTACCCTGAATAAACAGTGACTCTGTACAGTTACACATTGAGTAACGCTCACCCTGAATAAACAGTGAATCTGTAAAGTTACACAGTGAGTGACCCTTACCCTGAATAAACAGGGACTATGTAGAGTTACACAGTGAGTGACGCTTACCCTGAATAAACAGCGACTCTGTACAGTTACACAGTGAGTGACCCTTACCCTGAATAAACAGTGACTCTGTACAGTTACACAGTGAGTGATCCTCACCCTGAATAAACAGTGACTCTGTACAGTTACACAGTGAGTGACCCTTATCCTGAATAAACAGTGACTCTGTACAGTTACACAGTGAGTGACCCTTACCCTGAATAAACAGTGACTCTGTACAGTTACACAGTGAGTGACCCTTACCCTGAATAAACTGTGACTCTGTACAGTTACACAGTGAGTGATCCTCATCCTGAATAAACAGTGCCTCTGTACAGTTAAACAGTGAGTGACGCTTACCCTGAATAAACAGCGACTCTGTACAGTTACACAGTGAGTGACCCTTATCCTGAATAAACAGTGACTCTGTACAGTTACACAGTGAGTGATCCTTATCCTGACTAAACAGCGACTCTGTACAGTTACACAGTGAGTGATCCTTACCCTGAATAAACAGTGACTCTGTACAGTTACACAGTGAGTGACCCTTACCCAGAATAAACAGTGACTCTGTACAGTTACACAGTGAGTGATCCTTACCCTGAATAAACAGTGACTCTGTACAGTTACACAGTGAGTGACCCTTATCCTGAATAAACAGTGACTCTGTACAGTTACACAGTGAGTGACCCTTACCCTGAATAAACAGTGACTCTGTACAGTTACACAGTGAGTGAACCTTATCCTGAATAAACAGTGACTCTGTACAGTTACACAGCGAGTGACCCTTACCCTGAATAAACATTGACTCTGTACAGTTACACATTGAGTAACGCTCACCCTGAATAAACAGTGAATCTGTAAAGTTACACAGTGAGTGACCCTTACCCTGAATAAACAGGGACTATGTAGAGTTACACAGTGAGTGACACTTACCCTGAATAAACAGTGACTCTGTACAGTTACGGTGAGTGACCCTTACCCTGAATAAACAGCGACTCTGTCCAGTTACACAGTGAGTGACCGTTACCCTGAATAAACATTGACTCTGTAAAGTTACACAGTGAGTGACCCTTACCCTGAATAAACAGTGACTCTGTACAGTTACAGTGAGTGACCCTTAGCCTGAATAAACAGCGACTCTGTCCAGTTACACAGTGAGTGACCCTTACCCTGAATAAACAGTGACTCTGTACAGTTGCACAGAGAGTGACCCTTACTCTGAATAAACAGTGACTCTGTACAGTTACAGTGAGTGACCCTTACCCTGAATAAACAGTGACTCTGTACAATTAAACAGCGAGTGGCCCTTACCCTGAATAAACAGTGACTCTGTACAGTTACAGGGAGTGACCCTTACCCTGAAAACACATTGACTCTGTACAGTTACACAGTGAGTGACCCTTACCCTGAATAAACTGTGACTCTGTACAGTTACACAGTGAGTGATCCTTATCCTGAATAAACAGTGCCTCTGTACAGTTAAACAGTGAGTGACGCTTACCCTGAATAAACAGCGACTCTGTACAGTTACACAGTGAGTGACCCTTACCCTGAATAAACAGTGACTCTGTACAGTTACACAGTGAGTGACCCTTATTCTGAATAAACAGTGACTCTGTACAGTTACAGAGTGAGTGATCCTTATCCTGAATAAACAGCGACTCTGTACAGTTACACAGTGAGTGATCCTTACCCTGAATAAACAGTGACTCTGTACAGTTACACAGTGAGTGACCCTTACCCTGAATAAACAGTGACTCTGTACAGTTACACAGTGAGTGATCCTTACCCTGAATAAACAGTGACTCTGTACAGTTACACAGTGAGTGACCCTTATCCTGAATAAACAGTGACTCTGTACAGTTACACAGTGAGTGACCCTTACCCTGAATAAACAGTGACTGTGTACAGTTACTCAGTGAGTGACCCTTATCCTGAATAAACAGTGACTCTGTGCAGTCACACAGTGAGTGACCCTTACCCTGAATAAACAGTGACTCTGTACAGTTACTCATTGAGTAACGCTCACCCTGAATAAACAGTGACTCTGTACATTTACACAGTGAGTGACGCTTACCCTGAATAAACAGTGACTCTGTACAGTTACACAGTGAGTGACGCTTACCCTGAATAAACAGTGACTCTGTACAGTTACATAGTGAGTGACCCTTATCCTGAATAAACAGTGACTCTGTACAGTTACACAGAGAGTGACCCTTGCCCTGAATAAACACTGACTCTGTACAGTTACACAGTGAGTGACCCTTATCCTGAATAAACATTGACTCTGTACAGTTACACATTGAGTGACCCTTACCCTGAATAAACAGTGACTCTGTACAGTTACACAGTGAGTGACCTTATCCTGAATAAACAGTGACTCTGTACAGTTACACAGCGAGTGACCCTTACCTTGAATAAACAGTGACACTGTACAGTTACACAGTGAGTGACCCTTACCGTGAATAAACTCTGACTCTGTACAGTTACACAGCGAGTGACCCTTACCCTGAATAAAGAGTGACTCTGTACAGTTACACAGTGAGTGACCCTTACCCTGAATAAACAGCGACTCTGTCCAGTTACAGTGAGTGACCCTTACCCTGAATAAACAGTGACTCTGTACATTTACACAGTGAGTGACGCTTACCCTGAATAAACAGTGACTCTGTACAGTTACATAGTGAGTGACCCTTACCCTGAATAAACAGTGACTCTGTACAGTTACACAGAGAGTGACCCTTGCCCTGAATAAACACTGACTCTGTACAGTTACACAGTGAGTGACCCTTATCCTGAATAAACATTGACTCTGTACAGTTACACATTGAGTGACCCTTACCCTGAATAAACAGTGACTCTGTACAGTTACACAGTGAGTGACCTTATCCTGAATAAACAGTGACTCTGTACAGTTACACAGCGAGTGACCCTTACCTTGAATAAACAGTGACACTGTACAGTTACACAGTGAGTGACCCTTACCGTGAATAAACTCTGACTCTGTACAGTTACACAGCGAGTGACCCTTACCCTGAATAAAGAGTGACTCTGTACAGTTACACAGTGAGTGACCCTTACCCTGAATAAACAGCGACTCTGTCCAGTTACAGTGAGTGACCCTTACCCTGAATAAAGAGTGACTCTGTACAGTTACACAGTGAGTGACCCTTATCCTGAATAAACAGTGACTCTGTACAGTTACACAGCGAGTGACCCTTACCCTGAATAAACAGTGACTCTGTACAGTTACACATTGAGTAACGCTCACCCTGAATAAACAGTGAATCTGTAAAGTTACACAGTGAGTGACCCTTACCCTGAATAAACAGGGACTATGTAGAGTTACACAGTGAGTGACGCTTACCCTGAATAAACAGTGACTCTGCACAGTTACGGTGAGTGACCCTTACCCTGAATAAACAGCGACTCTGTCCAGTTACACAGTGAGTGACCCTTACCCTGAATAAACATTGACTCTGTACAGTTACACATTGAGTGACCCTTACCCTGAATAAACAGTGACTCTGTACAGTTACAGTGAGTGACCCTTACCCTGAATAAACAGCGACTCTGTCCAGTTACACAGTGAGTGACCCTTACCCTGAATAAACAGTGACTCTGTACAGTTGCACAGAGAGTGTCCCTTACCCTGAATAAACAGTGACTCTGTACAGTTACAGTGAGTGACCCTTACCCTGAATAAACAGTGACTCTGTACAATTAAACAGCGAGTGACCCTTACCCTGAATAAACAGTGACTCTGTACAGTTACAGTGAGTGACCCTTACCCTGAATAAACAGTGACTCTGTACAGTTACACAGTGAGTGACCCTTACCCTTAATAAACTGTGACTCTGTACAGTTACACAGTGAGTGACCCTTATCCTGAATAAACAGTGACTCTGTACAGTTACACAGTAAGTGACCCTTACCCTGAATAAACAGTGACTGTGTACAGTTACACAGTGAGTGACCCTTATCCTGAATAAACAGTGAATCTGTAAAGTCACACAGTGAGTGACCCTTACCTTGAATAAACAGTGACTCTGTACAGTTACACAGTGAGTGACCCTTATCCTGAATAAACAGTGACTCTGTACAGTTACACAGTGAGTGATCCTTATCCTGAATAAACAGCGACTCTGTACAGTTACACAGTGAGTGATCCTTACCCTGAATAAACAGTGACTCTGTACAGTTACACAGTGAGTGACCCTTACCCTGAATAAACAGTGACTCTGTACAGTTACACAGTGAGTGATCCATACCCTGAATAAACAGTGACTCTGTACAGTTACACAGTGAGTGACCCTTATCCTGAATAAACAGTGACTCTGTACAGTTACACAGTGTGTGACCCTTACCCTGAATAAACAGTGACTGCTGTACAGTTACACAGTGAGTGACCCTTATCCTGAATAAACAGTGACTCTGTGCAGTCACACAGTGAGTGACCCTTACCCTGAATAAACAGTGACTCTGTACAGTTACACAGTGAGTAACGCCTACCCTGAATAAACAGTGACTCTGTACAGTACACAGTGAGTGACCCTTACCCTGAATAAACAGTGACTCTGTACAGTTACACAGTGAGTGACCCTTACCTTGAATAAACAGTGACTCTGTACAGTTACACAGTGAGTGACCCTTACCCTGAATAAACAGTGACTCTGTACAGTTACACAGTGAGTGACCCTTACCCTGAATAAACAGTGACTCTGTACAGTTACTGAGGTGAGTGACCCTTACCCTGAATAAACAGTGCCTCTGTACAGTTATGAGTGAG